>CABHPR010129298.1:21383-34996 GCA_902168415.1 Peromyscus melanophrys
ACACACACACACACACACACACACACACACACACACACACACACACATTAGAGAGAGATGGAGAGATGTTGAGAGAGAAAGAGAGAAAGAAAACATTTGAAAAATATTAGGACAAACATTTCTCTATCTTGAAGATATAATGGTGTTAATACAAGAATGGCTTCAAGAAATGATGGGACCTACTGAAAAACCATCAATTTAAATACGAAGAGAAAGGATTCTATTTCAGAGAGACCATACCTTTGCATTTAGATCTGTGCTTTTTCTATCTCTAGAACGAGGAATCACTGGAGCAGGGAAAGGAGTACTAAGGTGGAAAATAGGTGAATCTCTAGTCTTGCCTCACTTTCAAAGAGGGGTGTTTTTGTTAGTAGTGGTCATGATGGTTAATATTGCTCTATAAATCATAGTAGTAGTTCTGGATTTTATCTAGCATGTACTAGTAGGAACGGGGGTGGGGAGTGGGGAGGGTTGTTGTGTGCTCATGAGTATGTGGAACCATCGCAGAATGATGTTATCCTCTGTCACTGTCCACATTATTCTCTTCAAACAGGGTCTGTCACTGAACCTGTAGTTCACCACTTTTCAGCTAAGATGGCTGACGAACGAATCCTGGAGAGTCTCCTGTCTCCATCCCCACAGTGCTGGAGTTACAGGTTTGTATGACTGTCCTTGGCTTTTTAAAGGGTGTTCAAGGATCTGAACTCAGGTCCTCAAGCTTGCATCACAAGTGTTTTTACCAACTGAGTTATCTCCCTAGACCCACCCCTACTTTGAGAGTTATGAGTTAGGCAGTAATGTGGTATGGAGCTGATATTTAAAAGATGATTCTAGCCACAGAGGAAACTGCACATGGAAAGACAACTAGTCAAGGAGGCAGGGGAACTGCTACCAAGGCTGCTGCTGTAGCCAGTTCCTGGGATGAGGAGGCGATGGTGGAGAGCGGAGGAAAGATTTGACGAACTGTTGGCTAGATACAAAGTGACATGAAGGACTACTCAAGGATGTTTCTCAGATTCTAGGTATTATTCAATTTTGCTGTCTTTTATCATGGGAAAACTGGAGAAGATGAGGCTGTATTGCAGTTAGTGGGGCAGCCACGCCTGTGAGTTTAACTAGAGGCACATGTTCTGATGGAAACCTATTAGTTACCAGACATATGGGATTCAGGCTTTAAACACAGATTTCACATAAAGATAAAGATGCAACACCAAGTCTTCCCAAGACTGCCTGGATAGAAAACGAGAAGGAGAGAGCAAACCCAGTCTCGGTGCTAGTCCAACAATAAGATTCAGGGTAAAGGAAGAAAAAATTCCATCACTGGAAAGGGTCTTGGTGGGCCCTGTACCTCACCTGGGCAGCACCATAGAGTCAATTGTGTTGGCGGAGGTGTTGATGAGCCAGCCCCATAGTTGTTAGCATAGGAGAGCTGTCCCCATTACTCATCTGTCATGTGGCAGTATGGGCAGGAGAGAGATGCCCCCCACTGCCCTGCCCATCAATGCCCAAGGCAGGTGGGAGAGCTGGCACTGCCCCTCATCAGCTGCAGCCCTCAGGAGAGTGGCCCCTATGCCACACCTGGGCAACACAGTAGAGCTGGCCTTGAAGGTGTAGGTCTGGGAGATCCAACCCTTAGGACATGAAAGCAGGAGAACTGGCTCCGCCCCTTGCTCACTGTTGCAAGAGGTGAACTCAACAGGACAATGCTGGAGAGCTCACTGTGGTGGTGAGGACAAGGGAGAGCTGGTGAGCTGACCAACCTGCAACTAAACAGGCCCAGAACCAGGGTTATGTGTTGGCCCACCCCAACATCCACCCCATCTGTGATCTGCTGGAGCACATGAAGGGACCAGTCCTGCAGACTCAAAACTGCAGAATCTTCACAACACAGGACAGCAGGTTAACCAAGAAGAGTCCCAGTTGAGGGCTCAACATTGATAGTGTAGCAGAAACCAGAGGCCTCGAACCAGACCTATGACACTCTGCAATGAACACTTGTAAGTAAAGATACATGAATAAAAGGGTTTACTGTATGACTCACTGTGTCACACTACAACTTCCATGCTGAGATTGATTTTTCTTCTCTCTCTTTTTCTTTTTTCTCTTAAAATTTATTTTATTTTGGGGGGTGTGTGCAAGGGCAGAGGGTGGATACAAAGGGACGGGGAAATAAATGGGATGGAGATGCATGATGTGAAAGACACAAAGAATAAATAACATATGGAAGAGGGGGAGAGAGAGAGGGAGAGAGAGAAAGAGGGAGAGAGAGGGAGAGAGAGGGAGAGGGAGAGAGAGAGAGAGAGAGAGAGAGAGAGAGAGAGAGAGAGAGAGAGAGAGAGAGAGAGAGAGAGAGAGAGAGAGAGAGAGAGAGAGAGAGAGAGAGAAAGAGAGAAAGAGAGAGAGAGGTCTTGCTGACCTGAACAAGAAGAGCTTTGTTAAGTAGTAGGAAACCAAAGAGAAAGAGTTGAGGGAAAAGAAGTGTAAACATGGTGGTGGGCATGTGTGGTCATGAACAGGCTCTTCCATGAGCAGCTGCGTGGCTGAGCTTCTTTGGAGAGCTTGAAGCATAAGGACACAGGAACTGGGGATATATTTCCACTATTCTGCTTTGTGGATCCTGCCACTTGCAGAAGTCGGCTCTTCTTCTGCTTCTTTTCCTGGTGGTGTTTTTCATCCTGCTGTTCCTTTTGAAGGCAGTTGTATGACTTGGCTCAGTTCACTCTGCTTTGTCAGTTTACTTCAGGGCCTGAGGTTATCTCAAGATGGTGTGTTGGAGTCTGTACAAGTTTCATTTATTTAAAACATGGACTTGGTAAAAAGAGTCTCTGGAGAAGTAACACCTTCCTCCTCTGGCAGGCGTAGGGAGGGGAACAGACCATACATAGCAAATATCATTTACACTGTTCTAACACATTTGTAGCACTCTTTACCAAACTCTAATGAAGGATGAGAAGATGAGAGCTATGCAGCTGTTCTGAGAGTACAAAACCCAGTAAGGGAGTTGAGGGGAGGTTACGATCACCCCCACTTTTTTTTGCCTTGAAAAGATACCAGTATCTATAATATCAAAATAAAAAAATGGATTCATACCTCTAAAATAGGAAAAAATTACTGTTGTATTATGGTATTAATACTGATTGTCATCTCAACAGGATTTAGAATTACTGAAGAGGCTGGCCTCCGGGATGTCTGTGAAGTGTTTCCTAGCTTAGGTTCACTGAAATGGGAAGACTCGCTCTAAATGTGGGTGGCCCCACCCCATGGACTAATCCTAGACTGACCAAAAAAGAAACAGCAATCTGACCATCAGGATTTGTCCCTTGTCTTCTTGACACAAAGTAACCAGCCACCTCATATGCCTTTCTCCATGGCTTCCCTGTGGTGGAGGACAGCACTTTGAACTGTAAGATAAAATAAAATCTCCTTTTGTTACATATTTTTGTTCAGGTATTTGATGACAGCAACACATAACTAATGCAATCTTGTACCCCTCAATGTCTCAGTGACTACTCTCTCCTAAAATAAAATGATCTGCCTTGGCTGGTAGCCTTAGAATGGCTGGATTTAATATCCATAATTCTGGGAATTCTGAATCCAGCTAGATCACTGAAACTTCAACCAGCCAAACAAAGTCCAAATTTTGGGCAAAGAGAAGACTCTTATCTCTTGACCATGGACTGCCTGTCTATAGACTCATAGGACATCAGCTGGAAGAGATTTTAGTCATGTCTAACTCACTTCCTACCATAAGAAAAGGGGGCCTCCCAATTCAGCTTCAAAGCTTTACACACAGCATGTCACGGAGTGAACATTCTGGGGCATATCTAACATGAGTAGAGAGTCACTATCATTTTAAATCTGCTCTCTTGCTTTGCGACATATATTACAACACCCACCATTTAAATACAACTATCAAGTCTCTCCTTAAAACATTTTTCTCAAGGAAAAAACTAAAAGCCAATTGTTACGACGATTAATTGATATGCCGCATAAGCCTTTTGTGGTTGTAACCTGAGATGTGCAATAGAGCCATCTAATGACATTGGTTGACCCAGTCCTTCCCCCTCTTACATGAAATGTTTCTTGGAAAGAAATATGCTGAGAGTGCAGTGCCATGAGGTACAAGGGAAATGTCTGACACAGACCCTGCTATACCTCTCTCTTACCTAGGACAGGGTACTTTGCAGTGAACCCATCCAGCATGCCCCAAGAGGGGCTGAGGGCAAATAAACCCATGCAGAGTGCTTCCAGGGACTCTCAGCTGTGGGGCACTGTGGAACACATACAGACTGAACTCCACCCATTCTGGGCAGTTTCCCAGAGTCTTGAAGAACCGACTTGCTGTGGACCCTTGACTTCTGCTCCATCCTTGCTACCTCTCTGAGGGTAATGAGTCTGTTTTGCCTGACTTGTGAGGTGCTCTGTCTCACTGGACTCATACAATTGGTAGGAAACCTTTGCAAGGTTGTGGTCAACTTTGTCAGCCCCTCTTTCTTCTCTATCTTCCCACTATAGAGGATACAAAGCCAAGTGTTTCCAATGTAGCTAAAAGTAGCCATGGAATCCAATTCAAGCCAAGGATATAAAAGAAAGCTGGGAGGATTTGGGAAAGGATTCTGTCTTCCTTTTAAAAGGAGTCGTGTGTGTGTGTGTGTGTGTGTGTGTGTGTGTGTGTGTGTGTGTGTGTTCTTTCTTTCCTGCTTCCAAAATTTGGACTTAAATTATAGATGAGCTGTATTGTCATTAATCAACCACAGAGAAGAAAATCAAGGGACTCACAGATAATATAGGACACTTACATCATTGTGTGACTAACCATAGATTCTTGCTAATTAGCTAAAGCCTGTGGATTAAGCCAGGGCTGGCTTTTCAGCTACTTGAAGCTATCACCATACTAACAGATAGAGCTGTTGTAGTGGGCAATGACCATTGTTTCACAGACAGGGATGCAGACTTAAGGATATGAAGTAGCTATCCCATGGAGAAAATGGTGGAATTATGACTCAAATTCATTTAGTCCCAGAAGAATCTTCTATAGTCTGTTATCAAATTTCATGTAGAATGTTTTTAAGCTCTTACACCATGGTGGGACTGTCATAATCTGTTTCCTCCTCGTGTCTGCTAAATGAGATTCTTAATGCCAAGTGCAACCACTCTGTAATATGACCAGTTCTTTAGAGGGTGGAGGGCCTTATCTAACACCCTCACCATGTGAAGAATTTCAGGGGCCTTTACTCTGTCTCATCACCTTTGACCTTTGTGTCAGTTCACATTCTGTTTCTTCTGACTTGTTACTGCCTTGAATACAAAATGAACTTCGGGAAATGAAAAGAGCTGTTAAAGCAGAATTGCCTCTGGTTAATACATGTGTGGCAATTCCTATTTATCCCTAGTCAAGTGAGCATCTTGTATATATCTGAGACATTGAGAAAGAAGGATTCCTAAACCTCACCTCACTGCTCCACTGCTTAAAACTGTCATGGTTAACATTAGCTGTGCCAACAAAATCCAAACAGGACAAATTCATGGCCTCTGGTGCCTATACAGTATCCCTAGCATCTTAGTACGGTTCCCAGCATGCACATACCAGGCAGTCCATAAATACGGGATGGATATGAATGGCTGTACTAAATTCTTCCGTCCATGGGTGGCCAAGATGGCTCAGTGTATAAGGCCGCTTGCAGTGAAAGCTAATGACCTGAGTTTGATCCGCAGGACCCACAAGGTGAAATGAGAGAATCAACCCCACAAATTGTCCTCTGATCTTCACACGAGCACCATGGCTGCACATATGCACACAAAACAATATTTTTGTAATTAAAAGAAAGAGAGATCATTTCATCTATTCAGTTTGGTTTCTTTAGTTTCTTTCCCTGTATTCTTGGTACGGTGGGAAACTCAAAAGGAGCAAATGAAGGAACAGTCTCTTTCTATCAGCAAACTCTGGCTGGAACTCAAGACTGGGATGCTTACTCATTTAACTAGTTCTCTCACACATAACACCCACTCTTTATGACTGGTAGCACTATTTCCCATGATGCTCAGTCTAACTAATTGTCTTGGATCCTTCTTGCCACTGATCTAATCTGCCCAGAACACACAGCTGGTTCATAGATGTCACTCACAGCATGGAACCAAGAGTTGTGCTTCTAAACTAGGCACAGTGGGACGCACGCCTTTAATCCCAGCATCCAGGAGGCAGAGGCAGGTGGATCTTTGTGTGTTCCAGGCTAGCCTGGACTACACAGTGAGGTCCAGCCAGGGATACACAGGGCCTATCTTAAAAAAAAAAAAAAGAGTTATGCTGGATCCAGTGAGCAGGCTAAGTGAACTAATCAAGTAAGAGAATCATTACAGCACTAGAGAGTCTGCTTCATTATACAACTTGTTTTGCCTGCTCAGTGAAAGGACAAATGTGGTACTACTGTCCTACTTGAGGAGCAACTTGGAGTTTGAAACTATACATCTAAAAGTCTTAAGCCCAGAGACCTCAGGTACATGGAAACAGTAAGCCTTACCACTCTTAGAATGCCATTGACCTTGTTCATCTTAACATATTTGATGGGCTAGACACCTTTCTAAAATGCAACTATTACTTACTCCAAGGCTGTGTGGATTCTGGTGGAAGATCCTATGCAATTTCCTAAAGTATAATGTAAGTCAATTCTTTCTCTCCCCCCTCCCCTCTCTCCTCTACTAGGAGTTGAGCCCTCACCCTTGTGCACCCTGTGCATGCTAACCAAGCTCTTTCCCACTATATCCCAGCCTTCAGATTTACTCTCTGCAATACTACTATAACCTAAGGCGTTCCTAATTCTCTAATGGAAGACAGGTGGGAAACACAGGCCTTTGAAGATTTCAGTCATAATACACTTGGAGTCCTCTTCTTAGCAAATCTCAATTTCCAGAAAAGCTATCTTTTATTTTAAAGGAAGAGTGTTTTTAGAATTTTTATATAACCATTGACATACTAAAATGTCACGGTCAAGATGCCAGGCTTGGTCGGTTTTTAACATCTTTAACAAGTTAGACGTGAAAAGGTATTCCTTGTCACTCAATTAGGTCACTTTCTCTGCCTGCCTAATGACTGCAGGACCCTCCCTTGTGAATTCTGAGGCCAAGATATGAAGTGTGGCTACAGTTGCTTTCTAGAAAGTTATGTTCATTGCAGTATACCAATGGAAGATGCATATTTTATGGTATCTCTAAATCCAGGGATGAAAAAGGCACAGATAATTACCCACTACATCCTGTACTTTATATCATACTAAGAATCAATATATCTTACTAATTTTATAACCTATAATTGTAGATGACTCATATTGTGGTCCAGAACCTCCTATTTATTAATGAATGCATTTATTTTTAAAACAAGGAATTTAGATATCAAATTATTTGTGATTTTTTTCATGGAAAGAAGTTTTCAATTTTTTTAAATTAGATTTATTTTTATGTGTATGAATGTTTTGCCTGTGTGTATGTATGTGTACCATGTTCATACCAGGTGCCCATGGAGGTCAGAAGACAGTGTCAGCTAGCCTGGAACTGGAGTTATGGATGGTTATGAACTACTGTGTCAATGCTGGGAACTGAACACACAAGAGCACACACACACACACACACACACACACACACACACACACACACACACACGGCTGTTTTTCTTTCCTTTAAATGACATGGGTGCTAGGACTCCAGCTCAGTCCTCATGCTTACATGGTAAGCACTTACTGACTGAGCCATCTCCTCAGATATCAAAGCGTGCTGAGTGGCTTCTAAGAAGACTGTAGTCACTTTCTGTATTTGCTGTGGTAAGGTGTGCCTTCTTGGATGTCTTCTCTGACATTTGATCAATATTTAAAAATCATATAAAAACCCTTAACTGAAGAGCTATTGACAGTTGATGGCCTTTGGTGGAGGAATAGACACTTTTCAAAGGGTGTGGCCCCTGGTATGGGGAGCACACTCCAGTGGATGGCCGCATATCTTGGAGTATATGGTCAGCACAAACTGGCCTCAGTTTGTGATTGTTGAAAAAGAGGACACGAAGTTGGGAAGGGGTGGGCAGGTGGTGATGAATCTGGAAAGAACTATGAAATTCTTAAATAAATAATGAAAGTATTAAATTTAAAGGGGCGGGGGAAACTATTCTCAGCCAGTTGTTGGAGTGTACATGTGTATTCCCATCACTCAGGAGGCTGAGCTGAGGCAGGAGATTGTGAGTTTGAGGCAAGCCAGGGATACATAGTACAAGACCCTGTCTCACAAAAGTTTCTCTAGAAAGTGGATACAGTTACTATTGAGAAGCTCCATCCCATTAAAAATCCTGTTTCTTTAACTATAATCCTCTTTCTTAAGTCCTTTCTTGTTCCCAATACTCTGAAAAATTTCCATAATATGCCTTGGCATATTCTTTTTTTAGGCATTGTGTTATTATCCATAGTTCAGTTGGAGGAAAATTCTTACATTCCCTTATTATCATTTCTTCTAGTTGCTGTGATAAAATAACCTGACAGAAAGCAACTTAGGAGAGATGAGGTTTAACTAAGCTCACATTTTCAGGTCACAGTCCATCACTGCATGAAGTACACAGCGGCAGAAGCTTGGGACAGCTGGCCATATCACATTCACACTCAAAGATAAAGGAGAACGCATGTACGAATGCTCGCTTCTGTGACCAGCTCCCTCTCTCCACTCTAATACAGTTCAGGACTGCTGCCTAAAGAATGGTGCCACCCACAGTGGGCTGGGCCTTCCTGAATCAGTTAGCTTAGTTGAGATAATCTTCCACCATCCACACCAGACCCTCACTGGGACCTCGTCTGAGGTGATTCCAAATCATGTCAGGTTGATAATTAAAGCTAACTTCATACCGTGTTTTCCATGTTTCCCCTGCCGCAACATCTACTGATCAATTATTAGGCCTTTTCTTTTTTTATTAACTTTAGTTATATTTATTTATTTATTGTGGGAATGCACACACACTACAGCACACACATTCTCTCCCCCTGCAGTATGGGTCCCGAGGAGCACTGTTTTCTGAACCCATCTCCTTCCTTCTCCCGTCCTTGTGCCTGAAGTTCCTAACCCACAGCCTTGTGTTCGATAAACTAGTGAAGAAACTTCCTCCCCTTCTCCAATAAAGTACACAAAGCCACCATGTGGGACAAACAGCTAAGAACAGTGCCCCCTGTTTTCAGAACACACCTCCAGTTCTGAAGCCACTTCTCTGTTCTACAGACCAAAGCTTAAATGTTGAGTGCCAACTCCATTGGCATCCTGTAACTGAAAGGTGGGATCCTGAAAAGTGTGACAACTTTTGAAAGGTTTCTTGCTGTGGGATGGTCTGTAGGTCAAATTGCTCTGATTGGTCAATAAATAAAACACTGAGTGGCCAGTGGCCAGGCAGGAAGTATAGGCGGGACTAACAGAGAGGAGAATTGAGAGAATTCTGGGAAGTGGAAGGCTGAGGAGGGAGACAGTGCCAGCCGCTGCCATGACAAGCAGCATGTGAAGATGCCGGTAAGCCTCGAGCCACGTGGCAAGGTATAGATTTATAGAAATGGATTAATTTAAGATGTAAGAACTAGATAGCTAGAAGCCTGAGCCATTAGGCCAAACAGTTTAAATAATATAAGCTTCTGCGTGTTTATTTTATAAGTGGGCTGTCGGACTGCCGGGACTTGGCAGGAGCTGGAGAGAAATTCTCCAGCCACAGTTTCTGAATGTGCAATAAGCAAAACTCAGAAATGAAACACATACAGTGAATCTAAGGTGTTTCTTTGCCTGTGTAGCTGTATGTAACTTCACGTGGCCTCACTTCTGAGCGTAAGACGTGAGCACTTTGCACTATAAAGGGCATATTTATAACTTACAGGTGACTGTTTTATTTACATACCTTTTCTATATCTGTATACTCGGGGTCACATGAAAATTCTCCAGTGAACAGATGTCAGGAGTTGAAAAAGTTTAGGAAACCCCATCAAAATATATCCAGTGCACACACCATGAGCACATGCACAGAAACACACTCACACAGTCAACCACTGAGCCATGACCTTCCTCCCACCTGATACATTACCACAATTTCCCCGTCTCCCTTTGTATTCCTGTTTTAGTCGGGTCAAACATTTAGACTCATTGATATAGAATTTGCTTCTTTTGCTTATTGTGTTTTTGCTTGAGGATTGTTTTGAAGACTAGTGGTCAAAGGTACTTTTATTCACCTACTTGAAACAAAGAATCTCCAGGAAAGCAGTTGAAGAACAGATGTTCTTGTGATTGACAAGGGCCCAATGTGGGTGCTGGCACCTTTGCTAGGGTAGTAAGGGCTCCTAACCACTGGGCCATCTCCAGTTTCTTCATTAATTTTAGGTAAGCATTGTCCAGTTAAATATGTTGAGATGAAAGAAACATCCTCTCCCAGCTCTGTATGATGTAGCACACATAACTAGCTACATGTGGCTATTAAACACGAAAATGTGACTGAACAGCTGAATTTCAGTTCAGTTTCATTTTAACTGATTTATATATTAATTTGATACTGGCAAATGGCTGTTGGCTATGATTCTAGACAATACAGTTGTAGAAAGCAAAGCTGAGAAGCTAAACCAAGATTTCAGCCATTTCTAGCACCGCTACAGATTTGGTCTTTTCACTCACAGATGATTAAATGTAATTAATTCTCCAGAAGCACTTCTCATACCGCTGTTGGCCTGAGAATCCCGGCTGAGAAGTCAGACTATTGTAAAGCTGGAATTTCCAGCAACATGACAGATCCATAAATTACCATTTTATTTATCATAAGAAAATATCCTTTGCTAGAATTATTGCTATGGAATCTTAATGCTACAGCTCATCAGTAATACTTCCTAATTTCAATTCACTTATCAACAACTAAAGTTTGAATACAAGGTAAACAAATATTTAAAAGATTATTTTTGTATCACGAGTTCCTGGCAATGATTGCTGTGGGACTAAACAGAGTGTTTGTATTGAAAATGAAAGTTTCAATGCAACTGAGAATATTACCAACTACATTAATGTGAATTCCATCTTTAACTATTAGTCCAACACAAAGCATCATGCGCCAGGCTAAATAAAGGTTTATGTCTAAATCTCACAAAATATGAGAAAAGCTTGGATCTCTGTCAATGTGAGTCCGTGGAAGTCAAACACCTCTGAAAACTGTGTTCCCATTTAACGAAGGGCACTAATGGCTTTAATAAGAAGGGGATATCGTGCTTGAGGCAAACTGATTGACCTTGACAACAGAAGTGTAAACAGAGCCTGATGAATATTAATTGTTGGTCTTTGCTGCATCCCGTAGCTGTTGCTAATTCACTCTGACACATGGTCAAATTAACAAGCGCATTTGTAAGACTTTTCCCATTGTTTGAATTATCCACAGTATTTAGGGGCCTTGGTAGGTTATTATTGGCAAGTTGCCATCATTTCTTAGAACTCTACCAGATTACCTTTCAGACGGTCATCGGTGTTCATGCGCACATCCTAAATGTTTGTTTTGAAGTGGGTTCGTGCACTTCCAATAACTTCCAATGGAATCTCAGAGGCTGTCATGATGTAATCTCCATTACTATGCTCACACCAGGTTAAACTGATTTCCAGCAGCACTGATGCACGGCAGGCATGATGCACCCAGAGTGCCACACACAACCAAGTGCCACTTCCATCCTGTCCTTGCCAATTGTAGAGTGACATCAAAGGAGAGAAGGCAGGAACAGATGGCACCATGGTTTATGAGAGCGAAAGTCACACCCTCAGTGCGCTCCTGAGTAAGGAAAGCGAGGTGAGGCCTAGGCAGAGAGCAGAAGGAGACTAAAGCCAGGTCATGATGGTGCTCTGACCCGCTGAGTTCCCTCCATCCTGACAGGAACAGTGAGCACTCCCCCACTACACACACACACACACACACACACACACACACACACACATACACACACACCATTTATACACACATTCACATAACCACATGAACACACATGGGCTGGGGGAGATTATATTTTACAGGGAAATCTCTGAAATGGAATTTGGATGAAATTGTTTCTATCAGTGTCCACATGTCACAGGAGAAACGTGGGAAAGTCACCCAGTCTTGGCAGTAGCAGTGGAGAAGTTTGGAGCATCAGGTTTATTGTTTGCTTCTAACTAAACTTTAAAAGGATTCTGTTTGTTTTACAAGTAGTCACCTTTCCTACCACATGGAAGACCGTCAACTTATGCACAGTGTCTGGCTTTCTTTCCATCATAAAGGTGAGTGAAATTCTTTCTTTGTAGGAAAATGGTTAGAAGTAGAAATTATCACACTAAATGACATAGGTCAGTTTAAAAGGGCTCTATTGCAGCCAGAGTGAATATCTGCTCTGCAGAGGAAGCTGGAGAAGGGGAGAAGGCTGGCAGGATGGTTCAGTGGGTAAGAACACTTGTGGCCAGGCCTGATGATCTAGGTTTGTTAGATCCCTAGGACCCATATGCTACAGAGAACTAAATCCTGAAAGTTGTCCTGACTCCCACACGCTCCACCCACCCTACACACTAACTAACTAAATACATGTAAAGGACATGGAAGTTAAAGGAAGACTATTGGGACATGGAAGAAGGGAGAGGAACTGGAGGTTTGAGATGGTAGTAGAAGGGTGACATTACACATGAGTATAAAAAAATGTCACTATGACACTGAAACCCATTATTTTGTACAATGTACACTAATAAAAAGTTCTCTGACATTTTATCTCTCACTTTAAGTTTTACTTATGTTTGTGTCTACATGTATGTATACACACCTCTGTGTGGGTGCCCAAAGAGGCTAGAAGTTTATCAAATTTCCTGGAGCTGGAGTTACCAGCAGATGGTTGTGAGCTCCCTGACATGGATGCTGGTCCTCCACAGGCTCATCTTACCGCTGAGCCATCTCTCTAGCCTCAAAGCTGTCTCTTTTTTCAAATTTTATTTTCTTGTTTTTACATCCTAACCAAAGCTTCCCCTCCTTCCCCTCTTCCCATCCCCCTCTCACCTCCCTTCCCCATGACATCCACTCCTCCTCCACTGTTTCTCTTCAGATACAGGGAGGCACCCCACGGATATCAGTCAGCCATGGTATATCAAGCTGCACTGAGACCAGACACACACACACACACACACACACACACACACACACCCCTCCACTAAGGTTGGATGAGGCAATCCAGCAGGAGGAATGAGTCTCAAAATCAGGCAACAGAGTCAGAGGCATCTCCCCCACTCTCACTGCTAGGAGTTCACACAAAGCTCAATTATACAACTGTAACATATATGCAGAGGGCCTAGGTCGGTCCCAAGCAGGCTCCCTGGTTGTCAGTTCAGTCTCTGTGAACCCCATGAGCCCAGGTTAGTTGGTTCTGTGAGTTTTCTTGTGGGGCTCTTGACACAATTGGTTCCTACAATCCTTCCTCCCCCTCTTTAATCCTTCCCTGAGCTCCGCCTAATGTTGGGCTTTGGGTCTCTGCATCTGTTTCCATCTGTTGTTGAGTGAAGCTTCTCTGATGACAGCTGGGCTAGGCACCAATCTGTGAGTACAGCAGACCATCATTAGGAATCATTTCATTGACTTTTTT
>CABHPR010129299.1:0-14256 GCA_902168415.1 Peromyscus melanophrys
AAAAAAAAAAAGAATCCTTACATTCCTTTATAGAAGCACAACTAAGTTGCTCTGAATCAATGAATCATGAGTGTTTTCATCCACTTCCCACCTACTCTAATGGATTTTCAAACAACACACTTAGCATAATAAACAGCTTCTTAGGTGCCGAATCTGCCTACAGTTATCGCAGTTGGAGGTGAGAACCTGGGCTAGGTCAGTTCCAGCTGTGCATCCCCAGTAAGCCAATTAAAAGAGCGAAGTTAAAAGAGGAAAGCTGGGCGGTGGTGGCACATGCCTTTAATCCCAGCACTTGGGAGGCAGAGGCAGGCGGATCTCTGTGAGTTTGAGGCCAGCCTGGTCTACAGAGCGAGAGCCAGGAAAGGCACAAAGCTACACAGAGAAACCCTGTCTCAAAAAACCAAAAAAAAAAAAAAAGAGAGCAGAAATGGGAGATTTACTCAATGAGGTCACGTTGGGAAAAGGGATCCAAAGTCCCCATTCAGGGTCCTGAAGTGATGTCCAAAATTAAATAGAGGGTCAGGTGTAGTGGGTAGCTGTTCCAGCTTTGACCTGGAAGTACTACCCCCATTGAGGCTTCGGTAACTGTCACGCCTACAAGGCAGGGCCGAGACAGGAGCCCTTAAGATCCGGATGTGCTGGCTCTCTTGGTTCCTGGATCCTGGACACTGGAGGTAGACCGAGCAGAGTTCTCCAGAGAACACCGCCGGACTGCGCTACACCTTTCCCAGACCCTGTTACCTATCCCTTCACTTGTGAGTTTCCCCACAACATAAACCTCCCTTTAACTCCGTGGAGTGGCCTGGATACTTCCACCACCAGTCAGGAATATGCATATCTAAGCCGTTCTGGTCAAACTGTGCTCTTACCCACCACTGACCCGTCTTCTGGGCTTCAGTCCCACCCCATAAGGTGGTCTGACAAGCTGTTAGAGCTGTGTGGAATCTCAAGTGGTCCCTCTGCTTGGCACCTCTTTCTTCTCCAGCATGAGGTACATAGGGAAATCCCCATTTCTTTGGGGTCCATTGCTTCAACAGTTTGAGCAACAAAGTGTGTCTTTCAAATACCTTTATTTCTGCCCAGCCGGTTACATACTGACGATGCCTGAAAAGTCTAGACAAAATACTTTTAAAAAATTATGAGGATTTTAGAAATAGACAGACAGCAGGTAAGTTGTTCAGAAAGATGAAATCTGGAATCTGGAAAAGTGTTAGCATGGAGATGAGTTCTCCTCGGCTCGGTTGGAAGGTTGAACTGGCTTAGTTGGTTTAAGGTGGTTTGTTGTTGTTGTTGTTGTTGCTGTTGTTGTTGGAATAATTTAGTTGATTGGTTGATTTGGTTTAGTTTATTGGTTGGTTAATTGGTTTGGTAGGTGGTTGGTTGGCTGAATTGGTTTAATTGGTTGGGCTGGTTTAGTTGGTTAGTTGGTTGTTTGGAGTGGCTTAGATTGGTTGGTTGCTTGCTTTGGTTGGCTGGATTAGCTTAATTGGTTGATTGATTGGTTGGTTGGTCCCATTGGTTGGTTTGGTCTGGGTGATTGGCTAGTTTTGGTTGGTTGGTTGGTTAGTTGGTTTGGTTTAGTTCTTGATTAGACCAGTTTGGTAGGTTGGCTCATTGGATTGGTCGGGTTGGGTTGATAATGAATTGGTTTGTTTGGTTGTATGTTTGGGTTCTTGTTTTGTTACTAATTTCTTCTCAAGGTGATCCAGGCAGCTTTGAAAATTGTCTCCAATGATCCCCTCCCCTAGTATTTATTCCCCATGTAAGCCACCATCACCAGCTCTTGAGTTTGGGCTGAATTTAGTGTCTAGATTCTAACAGATGGAATAGACAGGGTGATGGGTGTCTTTTCCAAGATTGGGTTATAAAAATATCATATTCCCTCTGTGTCTTAGTTAGGGTTTCCATTGCTGTGATAAAACACAATGATCAAAAGCCACCTGGGGAGGAAAGGGTTTATTTCACTTACAACTCTCAGGTCACACCCCCTCCCCCATTACTGAAGAAAGTCAGGGAAGGAACTCAAGGCAGGACTCTGGAGGCAGGAACTGAAGCAGAAACCACGGGTGAAGGCTGCATGCTGGCTTGCTCCTCATGGTTTGCTCAGATTATTTTCTTATACTCCTCAGGACCACCTGCCCAGTGATAGCACCAATCACTGTGGGCTGGGCCCTTCCACATCAATCAGTAATCAAGAAAATTTCCTACAGGCTTGCCTATGGAGGGGTTTGCTCAATTGAGTTTCCCTCCTCTCAGATGACTCCTGATTATGTCAAGTTTATTTAAAAAAAAAAAAAGAAAAAGAAAAGAAAAAAGGAAGAAAGAAAACAAAACAAAACCTAACTCTCTCTCTCTCTCTCTCTCTCTCTCTCACTCTCTCTCTCTCTCTCTCTCTCTCTCTCTCTCTGTTGGTGTGGGTCTCCCTCTATTCTTCCCCTCCCTCACTCTGGGGAAAACAGGCTGCTGTTATATTGTGAAGAGTCCTATGCAGAAGCTCACAGGTCACAGCCCCTGAGGGTGTCTCCTAACAGACCTGAGGGTGAGCCTGGAGCAGCTCCCCCTCTGGCTGAGCAGTGAGATGATCCCCACCCTAGGTAACATCTTGATTACGGGTTTGTAAAAGGTGACAAATTGGGGACATTGGGCTAAACTACTGCACACACGTAGATTCCTCATCTACAGGGCCAGTGAGACAAAGTTTTCTATTTTAAGCTATTAGAGTTATGGCAAATTTATTTCCTGGCAATAAATAACTGATATAGAGTAGGGACAGACCCTAAAATAGAAGCTATGTGAGAATACCAAGATAGATTATTACTGTCTCTAATTTCTGTAGACCCCGGGGGGCTTACTTTAACCTTCAAAAAAATCTAAAAAATTTAAAAAAAAACTTAAACTTGTTTAAAGATATTGCCTAACAGGGCATTCACAATTTGATTGTAAGTTGTCAGAATTTGGTCTTCGGGAAAAGGTGGAGCTTGAAGAGAATAACCTAAGAGGAGGCTGACACACAGCAGAATAGTCAGCTATGGCCACTATCCTCAAGGGAGAGTAACCAACCATCAATAATACTATAATTATAATGTGTCCAGCAGTGTGTGGGAAGAACTTGGGCTGGATAACAGGTTGTGCCTACACCCAGGGATGTGTTACCCATAATGCATCATTGTGACTCTGAGAGTCAGTCCACAGGAAATACACTTCCCCCTTAGACTGTTAATAGGAAGACCCCCACCTCCACACCCATTGTAACCTGCTAGGGCTGGAGACTGCCAAGGCTAGTCAATTGTGGACTTTATGGGGGAGGGGGGAAAAAAAGAACCCAAGAAAGGACTATGTGGGCCAGCATGACAAGTCCTTAAGAAAGACTGTGGTTTGCTGGGCATAGCAAGAGAATACTTATTGCAAAAAAAAAAAAAAAAAAAAAAAAAAGCAAACCTAGGCCTCATCAAAATGTATTCCTTGCTGTGGTTAGGAACTGTGGCGAGCTGAATAATGGGCCCCCAAATCCACCCACATCTGCGTTCCCGGAACTTGCAGTGTTCCCTTGTACAGCAAAAGGGACTTTGCAAATATGATCAAGAGGAGAAGGTAAGCTCTGGACTGTCTGAGTAAGCCTGGTGTCGCTGCAAGGTTACAATGGGGGACTGGAAGTCGCAGTCCCTGGAGGAGTCGTGGTAAGGAAAGCAGACACTGGAGTGATGCACTTTGAGGAAAGAAAAGCAGAGTCCCAAGACAAGGTAACGAGCAGTTACCAGCAGCCGGAAAAGGGGCAAGAGGACAGATTGTCCCCTTGGAATCTCCAGGAAGAACCAGCCCTGAGGAAATGTTAACATTCACCCTGTGAAACCCATCCATCACGTCCGTGCTGACCTCCAGAAGAGTAACAGGATTGATTAGCTTTGTTTCCGCCGCTAATGTGGCAAGAACTGGAAGCTAATTCGGTTACTTGTTGCGGTAGCTCCTGGAAGCTAATTCAGAAACCATCAGGAAGTTGTCAGAGGAGGCCAACGGCGGCGGCAGCTCAAGCAGAAATTGCAGGAAACAAGGGCAAACCGAGGAAGGTCTCTGTCCTAGGGAACCCACACTCGAATCCTATCCGAAGCTGGGGCTGAAGACTGCGAGCCACAGCTCTCCTTTCCCTGGGGTTCTCTTCCAACCTCACGAGCATTTCTCAAGAGCATTTCCTGACGAAAGCCTGAGAAACGAATGAAATGCAACTCAGGGTGTTTGTACCAAGGATGCCCGCAGCTCCTCAGGGCCAATGCTTGTCGCAGAAATATTGCTCGGGAAGATTTCCATTCAAAGTGAACCTCGTCTTTCCCCACAGCCACACTCGCTGTGACTGACAGATGGTGTCTACGCAAATACGTAAATGTATGTAGAAAGCAGGCCTTTGCCAGCACGTTGCTTTGTAGCACAAGTAAGCAAGTAAGAATATTCTGTGACATACTCGACTATGCAAATACCCCAGACTTACATAGATTAAAAAAAAAAACACCTTAAACTAAAAGGTTAAGCAAGAGCTAAAAGTATACATTTTAGCTAATATTAACTATCTAATATATAATCGCAGTTTATTATTAATGTTTGCTAATATGCATTATGTAATATGGATAGTTCAACCAATTACAAAATTGTGATAATAAAACAATGATCAGGAAAAAAGTTAAACTTCATAGACAGATAATTCTTTAAAAGTACAACCTCAGCTGGTAAAGATGGAGACTATATTATCCTCCCAGAACTCAAAGGGAACAGTAAGTTGAAACAGGAAGGTCCATTTCTTTCAGATCTCAACTGCATATCCCTCAGGCATGGCAGATGGGTTTGTGTGAGACTCGTATTTGTCTTGCTATGTTGAATGTGCTCCTGTGCTCATCTGGACCACTTCTGTAACCTGCCTTTGCCACAATCACCCATACTAACGTGTGCCAATCTATAACAGGTTTTGCTCTGGAGGGCAAAAGCCCCAAACTAAGATGCCAGTGTGGGTGACAAGGAACAGGGGAGGGAAATGGAGACAAAAACACAATGACATGGTTGTTTGAAGACGTGATAACGAAGCCCAATATTTTGTGTGCTCTTGTGGTTCAAATGGCTCGTGAGTACTGGGGGTACTATTTTTGGAAGCCGCTGGACCTTTAGGAGGTGGGGCCCACTCAGGCAGTGGGTGTCTGGGGATGAGCCTTATGGGTTACAGGCCTAATGCCCTCTGCTTCCTGGCAGTTGACAGGTTAAAGAGCTGCTCACAGTCCCACAAGCCCCCCTCTGCTGTGCCCTCCCCCACCATGATGGCCTGTAGTCTCTTGAACCAAAAAAACAAGAGGTTGCTTCTTTCAGGGATGTTTCACAACAACAAAAAAGTTAATAATATATATGCTATATTAGTAATAATTGTGGTTTGAATAGGTATGGCCCCTGTAGACTCATGTGTTTGAATGCTTGACCATAGGGAGTGGTACTATTAGGAGGTGTGGCCTTGTGGGGGGGAGTGTGTCACTGTGGGGGCAGGCTTTGAGGTCTCCTATGCTCAAGCTATGCCAAGTGTGGCACACAGTCTGTTTCTGCTGCCTGCAGATCGGGATGTAGAACTCTCAGCTCCTTGTCCAGCACTGTATCTGTCTGCACACTGCCATGTCCTGCCATGATGATAATGGACTGAACCTGTAAACTGTAAGTCAGCCCCAATGAAATGTTTTCCTTTATAAGAGTTGCTGTGGTCATGGTGTCTCTTCACAGCAATAGAAACCCTAACTAAGACAATAATAATAATAATAATAATAATAATAATAATAATAATAAGTTAAAATAGTGACACTTCCTTTAGAGGCCCTACAGGAGATTCTGTCCCTCACCTCTTTCACCTTCTGGTGGCTCCAGGTCTTCCTCACACAGGTGCTGTACCACTCCTACCTCTGCCTGTAGTTCATGGGGCCATCCTCTCTGTCATGTGCCTCTTACAAGAAAACTTCTCCTAGGCCACCCAGAATGATATTACCTGTGGTCTTTACTTAACTACATCTGCAAAGATCTTTTAAAAAAAAAAGATGCATTCACTGTTATGGAATATTGCTTTAACCATGTAAAGGTGTGTTACATTTGTTTGTGCTGTATTTGTTTAACAATGTAAGGATGTGTTACATTTGTTTGTGCTGCATTTGTTTAACAATGTAAGGATGTGTTACACTTGTTTGTGCTGTATTTGTTTAATTATGTAACAACATGTTGCATTTGTTTCACCTTGCCTGCCTAAGGCACCTGATTGGTCTGATAAAAAGATGAACAGCCAATAGCTAGGCAGGAGAGGGATAGGTGGGGCTGGTGGGTAGAGGGAATAAGTAGGAGGAGAGAACACGGGAGAAAGAAAGGGACATACCCAGAGCCAGAAGTCACACAGCCACCTGCCAGACAGTCATGAGAAGCAGGAAAGTAAGACATACAGAAGGAAAGAAAGCTAAAAAGCCCAAGGCAAAATGTAGATAAAAAGAAACAAGTTAAGTTAGAAGAACTAGCAAGAAACAAGCCTAAGCTAAGGCTGAGCATTCAAAACTAATAATAAGTCTCCATGTCATGATTTGGGAGCTGGTTGGTGACCAAAAAGCCTCTTATAACTTTGGGATTTAGACATATCTGTTGGGAAACCACTTGTTTAAGCTATTATTATTATATCATTAAAAGTTATAATTTAGTAGAGCTGAGGAGGTGCTCATTTGATAAAGGGCCTTCTGTGTAAACATGAGGACCTGAATTCAAACCCCTTGCTCCCGCAGCTGGATACACTGTGTGTCTGTAAACAATGCACTGGAGTGGGGGAGTGAGAAAGAAACAGGATGCATGCAGCTCATTAGTGAGCCAGCCTCGCATAATTCGTGAAATGCGGGTTCACTGAGAGACCCTTCAATAAAAACAAGGTAAAGATCTGCAAAATCAAAATGGCTCAGTGGGTAAAGGTGCTTGCCACCAAGCCTTACAACCTGAGTTCAATCCCCATGACCCATATTGCAGGAGAGCACCAATGCCCACAGTTTGTCCTCTGACTTCCACATGTGCATTTGAAAATAAATAAATAGATAGATAAATAAATAAATAATATTTAGTTTGAAGGTGGAGAACCATGGAGAAAGACATACAACATTGACTTCTGGCCTCCACACACACATCCATATACACACAACTCTATGTGCATACACCACATTCATACATCTTTGTTCTAGCTTGCAAGAGATATGCCTTGACTCTCCCTTCCTCTTTTCCATTATTGAGACAGGAATTCACTTTGCTAGTCTATTGGAATCACCTTACTTTCTGAGACCATTTTGCATATATCTATAAAAGGGCATGGTAGCCGCCAAAAATAGCCCCGCCTTCTCTCTACCTGCCAATCAGGGACAGGTTCCCCTTATGAGCAGAACTTTATTAGAACTTAGATGCCAGTGCCTAAGTCACAGCCGCACCAGTGGCCCCTGCTTATGGAGCAGCCCCATTGTTCTGACAGCATGGATGACAGGAGCCATAGGGTCCCGGCATCCTAAGCTTGATGTCACCAACAATGACTGCAGCAAAGATGCACAGGATCCAGACATCTGTCCTAGCAGCTCCCTACGTCTGGGTGGACCACTCTCACTTCTGCTGCTCCAAACATCTTTACTATCATCTCCCCGTATCAAGTCTCTTAAGGCTGAATGACCAAAAATGTTTTCTGTTTTCCAAGGTGGACACTGACTAGTACACATCTCATGTTGCTACTCCTGGGATGCTGTTTGCCCTCCAATAGCATTTTAAGCATATTTTTATATAACCATTCTTGGGCTCTGTACACATAAGACGATCACCTTTTTGCCCCTTGTGGTTCAGTGATAATTGATCTGGGTATAAAACCCCAGGAGCCTTGTTCTTGTGCTGTGGGCGTCTGACTGCCCTGAATCCTAGCACTGGGTGCTATTTCTGAGTAGTGTGATAATAAGTTATCCCTGTTCCACTCAACATCATTTGTCCTCTCAGGAATCATTTTTCTTTTGAGGTTTTAAATTTATCTATATAGTGTCTATTTGTTGATTTCTTATCTCCACTGAAATGGCATTCTAGTAACCCTTGGAGTCTAATACTTGGAGTCTAATTATCTATGTTTTTTAATTGTTTGCCACAAAATCTTGAATCTTCTTCACTATCAATTCTTTCTCATTCTGAGACTCGCATGATATCAAGGTTCTATTTGTATATCCCATATCTCAACTTTTTTTTTAACCTTTATCAGCCCTTCGTTATGCCTAAGGGCTTGAGACATCCAGCTTACTGACTAGCTCATCCAAGATCTACAACCTGCTGTTCAATCTTCCCACTGAATTCTTCAATTCACATTTTGACTCATTACCTAATATCTCTACTGGATTTTTTTTTAATGAGTATTATTTCTTTTTGCTATTTCTGATTTTTTTTCCCGACTTTTCCTTCTAGGAAGATATTTTTTATGTTTATTTTTTATTCTTCTGCTTGCCCCCACTCAGTCCACAGGGCAAGTAGTAACCAGCTTCCCACTTATTCACCTTTCAGTTTATCCCCAAATATAACTTTCATCACCTTCCTGCTGGGACCTATTCAATGGGTCTCCACATCATTAAATAAAGACTCTCCAATGCAACGCTTTCTTAGGTCTTTCCATTTCTCTCAATGCTTTCCTCTATCTGGAATCCTCTAACTTCCTTTACTGTTCTTTAGTTTACTATCTGTAGTCCCAGGTAGCCCTCACAATGTAACAATGTGTTCTTAGTGGAAGCAAGTGTGTGTGTGTGTGTGTGTGTGTGTGTGTGTGTGTGTGTGTGTGTGGTATGTACATACCCACTAATTAACTGTACAAAGCCTATAAGCTAATGATGACAACATAATTGCTCTTAGCTAAGAAAAAATAAAAAGTCTATTTCACATACAAAAAGGGGACATGATTCACTCTCAGTAGAGCGTGTGTTCACCGGTGTCAAAGAACGATCTGCAAAGCCGAGTGAGCCAGCCCAGCCCTATGACCTCACAGCTGATCAAGACTTCAGATTTCCAATATGTCTTACTAGTGTGAAGCTGCAAGGAGGAAGTGAAACCTTGTGATGTCGATCTCCTCCAACAAGCGAGAGCTAACCTGTGTGAAAGGGGCATGGAAAGATGATATAACCTACCTAAGCATTCAAATCTTCTGGCTTAGGTTGTGGAGCTCAGGACCCATGTAACAGTTTGCAATTATGATCCGAGATGGTTAATCACAAAAATGGAGGAGTTCAGTTCAAAGTAGAATGGGGGTCTACAGGCTTCAAGATAAACTCAATCTGTACCAACAAAGCACATGTTTGCTTCCAAAAGGAGAAGTCACCAAAAGGCAACCGGACACATTTCTTTCGATGCTTTTACCATTTGGCTCTGGAACTTGGGTCCCTTTGTCAGCTTGGCCAGATACTTGGGGAAGGGGAGAGTTGCCAAGCAGGACTCTGACTCCAGAAAAGTCTGTTTCTGTCTGCATGACAAACAGCGCTTTTGTGTCCTGAGGAGGAAATGCCAAACTAACAAGGGGGACCACGAATCCACAACATTTTAATTTCTACTTTGGGGAGAAGCTAACCTCCCATTCATGTTGTTGTATTACAGATTTTCATGACGACTTTCAAGTTGGCCATGGTACTTATGGTAATTTCATTACAGACCACATCTTCATCTTTTAATTTCTTTCCTATTTATAATTATACAACGGTAATTAAAAAGTATTACAACTACATGCTATCCTAGCTGAAACTCCAGCCTGCCAGGCTTATAATATTCAAGACATTGCTCTGTCTTTATTTCTTTTCTCCATTTTTGGAGGGAGAAGGGAGGAGGGCAGGGAGGCTGTGGGGACTCTGGTCATTACAACCTCGAATCCTTTCATCAACTTCTCTTTGTTCCTTAAAAAAAAAAAAAATAGGATTTTTCCAAATAGTCTCCCCACCAAATGAACTGTTTTGATGTAAGAGTTTCCACTTCAGTTTCTCACCACATCTGAAGCGAAGTCAGTTCAGACTCACTGAGAGCATGCAAGAACTTCAAGTGTTGTTGAAACTTGGATGAAATTCCATCTTCCAGAGCCGATGCCAGCAGCCTCGGCCTCCATTGCTCCAGAGATCTCGGGGCTGACACCACAGCCAAGGCACCCCTTAGCTTTCTCTCACGGCACACGGAAGGTACTTGGGTCTAAAGACTTGCCTACTTTTCAGTGAACTGTCACTCAGAATGATGTGGAACCAAAGACACAAGCAGCGCAGACTGAGCCTCGGCTGCAGAGAGGGTTGTGAGCCGATAATTGACCCCATTTTCAATATCTTCAAAGAAGGTTGAAACAATGGAGCCAAGGAGAGTTGTTGCCCCGCAGGAGTTTGCACACTAGCCGGAAGAAGGATGCACATGCGTCCGTGTCCTGCCAGTCTCCCACCTTCTGTCCACTAAAGAACTGATGTTCTTGCTCTCCAAGTCCATGCACACCTGATGTTAATCATCCACTCACAGGCCAAACACACTGAAGCAGGCCAACAGAATCACAGTGAGCGGAAGAGGCCTGGGGGAGGCGGTCGCTATTTTTATAATCGCTGCTCTACTACGGTCTCGATTTTCCAAACTCTCCCTTATCTCCTCAAGATGCTTTTTATGACCTTTTCCTACTGGTGACCTTTACCAGCACCAGCCCAGCCCACTTTGGAATCTCAAAAGGCAAGGGCTCAAATCTTGATCCCAGATCTCTTATAAGGATCCTCGGTCGCCCTCCACGCTTGCCCTCTGTGAAATCTCAGGAAAGGTTCCCCTCCCACAAAGTACTTTCTCAGTGACAGGGAATAAAGACTGGTATCGGATTCTTAGAAATTACTCACAACATAACAAAAATCCTTTGCTTTCTGTTCCTAGACCAGTGCTCTGCAACCTCAGCTCTGCTTTGGAATAACCTGATGAAATAAAATGACTTCTGTCCTCCCCAGATTCCAGTGCTGAAGCCCTAAGCCCCAAGTTGATTTCTTAGGAGATGGGGCCTCTGGAGAGGTAATTCAAGTCAGAAACCCGAGGCCCTAACCCAACAGGCCTGGTATCTTTGTAAGAGATTCCAGAGATCTCTCCCGAAGACACACGGAAAAGCCCACAAGAGGCAGCCATCTGCAAGACAGAGAAGAGAGAACCTCATGAAGAACCAGCCCTGCCAGCACTTTTGTTTTAGAATTCCTAGCTAGAGATAGGAGAAAAATAATTTCTACTATTTAAACAACCTGGTGATTTATTTTTTTTTTAATAGTAGCCTGTCCAAACTAATATGCCTGCAGGGCTCCAGAAAACTCAATGCCCAAGCCACATCCCTTACCAGTTATCAGAATCTCTATGTGAAGGAACCCGTATACCCCAGGATGCTTCCCTCTGGACCCCGGATGAGGCACAGACCACACCCAAACATCCAGACACAAAGAGATCCTTTATTAAGCAAGGAAAAGAGACAAGATGGCTGAATCTGAATTGGGCAGAAACAGCAGCAAATGGCTTCACAGCTGTAGATTTTAAGAAAGGGAAATGGGGCAGGCCTGTGTTAGAATGAGCGAGGACTTGCTGGTAAGTTCTGATTGGGTATTTCAATTAGGTTAGCCAAAACAATGAATTTTGATTACTGGACCTTGATGCTTTGACAGTTGGATCTTGGTGACCAGCCTCAGGAATGAGTCAGTGACCAAATAAGGGAATAGACCTTGGTGGCTAGCTTTGGGAATGTAGTCTAATGGTTTAACAAGGGAGAGGGAAGCCGGAAGGGCAAGACCTGCCGGCGCCATGTTTGCCTTGCTCAAGCCTGCTAGAGCCCTTCACTAAGAGTGAATTCTAAGCCTCCCAAGATAACCACAATGTGCAGCCATGTTATACAAAAAAAGGTTTTAATGTCAACTTGGAAACACGGTTTTATAATTCTTTTGAATTTACTTAACTGATGTTCTCAATTATATGATAAGGATATTCACAAGTCATATTTGCTGCATATATTTGTCTCAATTTACTGCTTATTTTTGTAGTTTTGTCTCATGCATACACTGATATAGAGATGTTTGCATGTATACACATCTATGGGGATATATGTGCATATAGGTATGTGTCTTAGAGTTGTATTGCTGTGAAGAGACACCATGACCACGGTCAACTCATAAAGGAAAGCAGTGAATTGGGGCTGGCTTACAGTTTCAAAGGTTTAGTTCATTATCGTCATGGCAGGAAGCAAGGCAGCATGCAATCAGACCTGGTGCTGTGAGGTCTACATCTTGATCCACAGGCAGAAGGAGACTGCCACAGTAGACCTAGCATATGAGACCTCAAAGCCCACCCTCACAATGACACACTTCCTCCAACAAGGCCACATCTACTCCAACAAGGCCATACCTCCTAATAGTGCTACTCCCTAAGGGCCAAGCTTCAAACACATGAGTCTATGGGGGCCATTTCTATTCAAAGCACCACAGTATGCATGTGTGTGGATATACATACACACATACATAGGCATACATAGACATGCCTCTTACCCTTTTCTAATAGGATGGAGAAGTGAGCAGAATTGCAGATTGACAGGAATAAGAGCAGCAAGTTTTCTGGCTGGCCTTGAAGTACAGTGTCTCCTTTTTATGTATTTGTATTTTTTAGTACTGTAGCTCTTAAATCTAGAGTGACCATACAAGTTCATTCACGGAAGTTCTGAATTAATATTTCGTTTAGTGTTGACATTGTGCTAAACATTACTAAATGCTGGGGACTCAACACTCACTTAAAACCTACCTGGTCCTGCCTTAGAGGATGAGCAGTGTACAGATGGAGGTTCACAGGCATGCTGAGGTCTGTGCCCTGGAAGAAGAAAACTCCAAGCAAATGCTTCAAAGCACATGACAGCCTCAGGAATCAGGCTTTCTGAGAACATCCCAAGGGCATCGCTTACTTATATGAGATTCTTTATTAAGAATGTTCATTGGGGGCGGTTAGAGATGGTTCAGTAGCTGAGAGCACTGACTGCTCTTTCAAAGGAGCAGGGTTCAATTCCTAGCACCCATATGGTACCTCACAACTATCTATAACTCCAGTTCCAGAGGATCTGATGCCCTCTTCTGGCCTCCACCGGCACCAGGCACAGACATATATGCAGCAAAACACTCACATAAAATACCCAGGCATGATGGTCCATGCCTTTAAGTCCAGCACTTGGAATCAGAGGCAGGTGGATCTCTGTGAATTTGAGGCCAGTGTGATTTACATAGCAAGTTCCAGTCAAGGCTACACAATTAAACCTTATCTAAAGATAGATAGATAGATAGATAGATAGATAGATAGATAGATAGATAGATAGATAGATAGACGACAGACAGATAGACGGATGGATGGATGGATGGATGGATGGATGGATGGATGGGCGGGTGGACAGACGGATGGATGGATAGATAGATGATAGATAGATAGATAGATAGATAGATAGATAGATAGATAGATGATAGATAAATTAGTTTTGCTTTACCGCAAAGCAGTCTAAACTCCATTATGTAGTGGGAGGCTTCTGTTTTGGACTAACTCTGGACTAGAAGATGCATTGCTGTGCTCTTACTCTTCAGGCACAGTGCCTGGCACTGTGAGTTACTCTGGAACAGGTCCCAACACCATCAGCCCTAGATATGTGTTCCAATCTGGTCCCTAAGAAGCACATCTGTGATATGTTTAACACACAGCCATTCACCAGAGTCATCCTCTGAGAGTCATCGAGTAGAAATCTCCCCGACCTGAAGCTCCCTGTGTTCTCATAACTGTGGAATCCTAAGAATACTAGGATTAAAAAAAGTTACACTAGAATGAAACCTATATGAACACCCTGATAATCGGCCCTTCCTTCCAGTTAGCATCAATCAGTTGCCCACCATAAAGTAAGCGTAGCTCTAAGTGCTGAGAATCTGGGTAGAAAAAGTTTCAATCTTTCTGCTGTTCCTTCCTTTGGGGTGAGCAGGGGGCACCTTTCCCTCACCTCTTAGTCTCTATCTCCAGGCACTGCTGGAGCCCACACAGGAACTAGCATTCATTAGACAATTGAAAGAATAAAAGTCATTAGGGTCTCAGATGACCGCTGATATGGTTTGGGTCAATGTTTGGATCCCACAGGGTCCGTGGCCCTGGGATTCTTGAGTCGGGGTGGTAGTGGTGGTAGTGATGGTGGTGGTGGTGGTGGTGGTGGTGGTGGTGGTGGTGGTGGTGGTG
>CABHPR010129299.1:14356-27816 GCA_902168415.1 Peromyscus melanophrys
GGGGGGGTGGTAGTGAAGGTGGAGGTGGTTGCAGTTTGTTAAGGTACCAGTCTTTCACTCACTATGAATTTTTGTCACCGGTTAGCAATGAGCTCTTGCCTATCCACTGAATGCTGACCTCCACATAGCTTCTGCTGGTACCCCGTGACTTTTAAAAATGTTTATTTTGGTTTGCTGAGCTGGTCAAGAACCCGCAGCCAGTAAGGCGAGAGTCCATCTTGACATGACTCCAGGGTGGGGGTGCTTCCTCCTGTGCAGCTGACCCTCCAAGTGAAGCAAGAACACAGGAGTGCCTAGGACACTGGTTCTCAACCTGTGGGTCGCAGCCCCTTTGGGGGTCAAAGGACCCTTTCACAGGGGCCACCTAAGACCATCCTGCATGTCAAATATTTGCATTACGATTTATAACAGTAGCAAAATCACAGTGATGAAGTGGCAATGAAAATAAGTTTATGGCTGGGGGTCCCCACAACACGCAGTGTTAGGAAGGTTGAGAACTGCTGCTCTAGAAGGTCCTCAGAAATGCTCATTCTCAGTGGACAGTGGGGGGGAGGGGGGAGAGCACCCCAGGGAAGACTTGTGGACCGTTTGACAACCCTGCCTTCCTCCATGCTTCCCTCTTCAGCCTTGAGCCAGCTCTGTGCTGAAGGGGAGGGAGGTCTGGGGAGGGGAGGCCTGGGCTTCAATTATCATCAGCTTCTCAACAACGAGTCACGTGATTCCCAAGTGGCTACAGCAATGAGTCATGTGATCCTCCACTGGATATGGCAATGTGATCCAAAGCCACGACTCTCACCCTCATTCCAGCCCACGGGAAGTAGAAACCTAGGAAATAATCCCAGGTTCCACTTCCTCGAGCCTTCCTCATGGGATAGGACCAACACTCCAATGGAAGAAGCTCTAAATGGATGTGACAATGGCTAGTGTCACCCCCACACCATGACACTTCATCTTGGGCAGCACGCTACATTTAACAAGCATTTGCTATGTGCCAGATACTGGAACAAACCAGCCAAGATTCCTTCCCCGAAGCACGTGGTCTGATTTCTCCAGGAACAGACATTGCTGGCCTCCCTGAAAAATCACCAGACTGAGTTCTTTCCTCCCTTATCCTCTCCTCACTCCCGAACCTGCTGTGGAACAATTTTTGCACACTGTAAATTTGTATTGTTCTCACTGTTAATAAAAAAAAAAAATTGGCCGATGGCTAGGCAGGATTTTCAGGACAGAGAGAATGCTGGGAAGGGGGGCGGAGTCAGAGGAGTCCAGTGAGTCATGGAAGAGAAAGAGGGGGTGCAAGATGAAAGAGAGTTAACACCACATGGCAGAATGTAGATTAATAGAAATGGGTTAAAGTTGTAAGAACTAGTTAGTAAGAAGCCTGAGCTATCTGCCGAGAATTTATAATTAATATTAAGTCTCTGTGAGTTTGTGGGGGGGCGGGGGGGGGGGGGAGGGTGTCCCAATGAAAAACTCCACCTACACAAACCCATCTGCATCTAGAATGGAAACATACCTACCAACCAAAGACGGTATTAGAAAATAACAAAACCACCCACTCAGCCCTCCCCCTCCCCCTCCCCCTCCCCCATCCCCGATGGTACACAGCCCATCTACACAGGGGCATTATATGTAGCAAGTGGATTGCTGCCGTGGACTGGATGACTCTCTGCCTCCAAAGCCCTGTGCGGAGAGCGCCCACCCTGAGGTGATGCTTTTAGGGAGTGAGTCCTTTGAGGCCTTGCATTCCGTGTGAGGGAACAGCCATGGGTACCCTCTGTGAACCAGAGGGTGGACTTTCCCCCACCTTCTAATATTAACCAGAAGGCAGGCCCTTACCACCTAATGGGCATGGAAGTTGATTATTCTTAGCCAATGACAAATAAAAAGATGCTAATGTTTGCCAGCATTGACCTTAGATGTCTCAGCCTGCGGAACTGTGGGAAATAAATTACTATTGCCTACAAGCCACCCAGTTTACAGTTTCCTGGCATGGCTGGCTGCATGGGTTTAGACACCGACAGATGAGAATCAGAGAGAAGCCAGGCAAATTTGGAAAAGCGGTTTGATAAGCCGTCACTGTGCCAGTGGGCCCGGCCTTTAAGCTGTGTGCCTGGATAGGTAGGTGTAGCCTGCCGAACCTGCTCTACCAAGGCCGGGTCCAGCCCCTCTGGCATTGGAAGTTCACCTTCTCGGAGCTCTATGGGTAACAGTGTGATCAGCCACAGCAGGTAAAGGGTGAGTACCCTGAATCTGCTTTTGACTGACCACATAGGAGCCGAGGTGCTGTGTGAAACCGAAGAGTTCCTGATGTATATCCCACCTGCTGTTGGCCGTGCCTCTGGAAGCCGTTGCCTCCTCTGAATGATTCCAGCTGGTAGGCCCTTTGTGCTGGCTTTTATGAGCTGTGAGGACGGATACAAAAGGTGGAGTTCAGCCTTTCAGAGAATGTAGAGGTCTCGCCTCTGCAACTCAACACATGCTTCTTTCTCTTTTCTTTCTCGTTCCCTTCTGGAATTCATAGGGATAGGAGCTGCTTTAAATGCTGAATGAAATGTTCTTAGACAACCCTGGCCTGTGCGCAGATGCTCAGAGGCCTGCAAAGACTTCACTGTCTGGGGGAGGGGGGGGTGACTGGTATTTATGTTTTCCTGTCTCTTGTCTGAACCCATAAGCAATTGTCAGAATAAAATCCTCATGTTTTTTCCATCAATTCCAGAATTTAAATGTGGACTGTAGACAGAGATTTTACCCTCTTTAACCCCCACCCTGTTTCTTACCTCACAATGTGCCCATGGCAGGTTTGTACCATAAATCCCAATATAAAATTCCCTCCTGTTTAACTTATTCATAAATGTGAGCACATAGTCATGCTATACAATTCCTGACTGGAACATGAATTTCCTGTTGTCGAGTGTGTTATTTCAAGGGGGGCCTAATGCGTTCGCCTGTTTGGTTTCTAATCTATGAACCCAGAGTAGGTGAAATAAAGAGGCAAGTTCAATGTGATCTAAAGGTAGGTTCAAAAGAATGGACAGAACCTTCTGGAATGCTTTACAGCTACCAATCTCATACACAAGGCCCAGGAGAATTTAAGTTGGATTTTTCATATTCCCTTTTCAACCTTAACTCGTCTTTAGGGGGGATTCATTGTTTTCAGACACTGGTTAGTAAAAAAATAAATAAATAAAAAATAAATAAGAAATAAGAATCATTCATTTTTTTCTAAGTCTAGAGACCAGAACCTCCATCTCCTCACCCTCCCCAGCCTGCATCCTTGTCCCTTCAACAAATGCTTAGTACTCTCTCGAATTCTATGGAGTTTGGAAGATACTGGCTGAGTTCTTAGGGGATTTTTTTTTTACTTTAGACTTCAATTAACTCAGCACATAACAGCCCTGAAGAAGTTGATGAGCAAGGCATGACTATTTCTGTGGGAGTGTAAACACGGCCTCCAGTACAGTTTGACAATATGTATAATCCTCACAGTAGTGAACCTATCTGGCCCACGTTAGGAAATACTTGTGCTAACAAAGGAAAGTGTGGGGGTCTCAAAGAAAATGGCCCCCAAAGGGAGTGGCACTATTAGGGGATGTGGCATTGTTGGAGTAGGTGTGGTCTTTTTGGAGGAAGTGTGTCACTGTGGAGGTGAGCTTGGAGGTCTCGTATATGCTCAAGCCACGCCCAGTGTCTTGGACCACTTCCGGTTGCCTGTGCAAGATATAGAACTTTCCACTACCTCTCCAGCACCATGTCTGCCTGCATGCCACCACGTCCCACCATGATGATAATGGACTAAACCTCTGAAAATGTAAGCCACCCCAGTTAAATATTTTTCCTTTATAAGGATTGCCGTGGTCATGGTGTCTCTTCACAGCAACAGAAACTCTAAGACAGAAGGTATGTAAAAAGGACATTCTTCATAACATAACATAAGAAACTTTGTCTAACATAAGAAACTTTAAAACAAGCCAGGCAGTGGTGGTGCACGCCTTTAATCCCAGCACTCGGGAGGCAGAGCCAGGTGGATCTCTGTGAGTTCGAGGCTAGCCTGGGCTACAGAGTGAGTTCCAGGAAAGGCGCAAAGCTACACAGAGAAACCCTGTCTCAAAAAAAAAAGAAAGAAAGAAACTTTAAAACAACCTATGTGTCCAGAAAAATAGGATCCTCATTAAATAAATTCTGGCATGTCCATGATGAGAAACACTATTTAGACATAAAAATGAATATGTATGTCATAGGTTTTGACAAGAATGAGTGCTTGCCATACATTCATAACATGAAAACAGCAATCTACTACAAAAATTGCATAGCCAACCCTCTGAAATGATATGTATACATATGATTTGTGACATTTCTCCTCTGAAATTCATCCAGCAGACCACACATACTGGAGTTCAATAGCACACATTAGGCAATTTTCATGCTGAAATACCATTATGTTCTCCCCTCCAATTAGAGTCACGTAAAATCAGCAAGAATTTCCCATGAAGGCTTGAGCTTTTAAAAACTTCTCCTCATGTTGGGTTCATTATAGCATGCTATTTTGGGGTAAATATGACATACATCCTTCTTCCAGTCTGAAATATTTCTCATTAAAAAAAAAAAAAAAACATGTCTTGTTTATGGAGGCTTTTAGGAACCCGGGCATAAATAAGGACACACACATCAAGGACAGCTCTTTCCACAGAGTGTCAGAAAATATTTCATTGTAGTGGCTTCTCTTGAATGGGAGCCAAAGCCAGAATTGGAATTGGGTAAAAAGAAAATGTCTTAGAAGATTCTTTGAAACAGATTTAGCATGCATTTCTGTGAAAGAACTCAATACACATTTCCATCCTAATTAAAAGCATAATTGGCAACACGTATCAAATATGCTATGAATATTTTGGTTAAAGGAGTGCAAAGATTAGCCATGACATCCAACTTTTTAAAACCTAATTATTCACCTATGGCAAAACCTTAGGCAAATCTTCAGGCTACACCCAAAGTAATCTTCAATACTAACTTTCAACATTGGATTCTCCATTTTGGTGGTTCACTATAAACAAGGCAACAAGTGGAACCCGAAGCCAGAATGTCTACTGTCACCACTGCTGTGGCTTCAACTCTGAGGTTCCACAAGATGACCACTCCCTTGTGACTCTCAGTGTGTCTAGAACGAAACCCAGACATCAGGAGGTGTGGAAAGGCTCCTGGCATCTCTACTGTGTGACCAGAGTTTAGAGTTCTGTACCTTTATCAAAAATAGTCAAAACTGGGTGAGGAATATTCTAGAAACTGAATGAATGACTCAACTCATTACAGAATAAGGTTTTGGTTGGTTGGTTGGTTGGTTGGTCAGTTCTGAGAGCTGAAGACCAAACCCAAGACCTTGTGCATGCTAAACACACACTCTATCAGAGTGATAGCCACTCCAGAAGCGTTAAAGACTAAATGGGATTCAAATTTTCATTTCATCCAACCCTTACTCTGCAGTTGAAGACACCGAGACTAGCACCTCCCTTTATTATTTCTTACTTGGGTGAGAAAAAGAAAGGATACAACCAACCTTTCTTAGGCAGTGGTCATCTCTGCCTCACGTGTTTATTCGATTTCAACCGTTTTTTTTCCCTAGCTGGAAATACAATTCTACAGTGACCATCTCCCTCTTCTGTGACTGAGTGATATGTGAATCCTGCATCAGGTCAGGATAAAAGTCACCATTTCCTCTTTCATGGAGCACCCACCTTCCACCAAAGCACTCTGGATAAAAGTCGCCATTTCCTCCTTCATGGAGCACCCACCTTCCACCAAAGCGCTCCAAGATAGGTGCTATACTAGATCCATTTTAGACAGGCAAACTTAGATTCCAAGGGAGCGCATATTTTGCCCAAGGTCAGACAGCTGGTGTGCAACAGGGGTGTGAACTCGGATCTCACCTTCCCAACATCAGAAGAGAGGCTGGTGAAAACGTCTACTTTGAGTAAACACCACTCTAGCACCCAACATTTATTAATGAAATCTCAAAAGAGCCCATTCAAACTCCTTCTGCCTTAGATACTGTCTTTCTTAGATACTCTTTCTTTTTTAAATACTTTGCTTTCTAGGGCTGTTATACAACACTAACCCAAACCAATTTGATTTACATGCCCCATCAATACCCATCACGGAGGGAAGTCAGAGCAAGAACTCAAACAGGAACCTGGAGGCAAGAACGGACACAGAAACCATAGAGGAGTGCTGCCTACTGGCTTGCTCTTTACTGCTTGCTAAATTGTACTTTCTCAGACACCCCGGGACCACCTGTCCAGGGGTCACACCACCTACAATAAATAGGCTGGGCACTCCCATATCAATTATTAAGCCAGAAAATGCCCTACAGACTTGCTTGAAGGCAATTTGGTAGGGGCAGTCCCTCAGTGGGGTACCCTCTTCCCAGATAACTCTAGCTTGTGTCAAGATTGCAGGAAGGCGGGGTCAGCCATTCGGTGGGAAAAGGGGTATGAGAAGAGTCCTTGATACTAGGGGTAAAATCTTCGTTGCAGAAGCACTTCAAGCAATCACATGATCTTCACCTACAGGGCAAAGCTCAGCTGACATGTCAGTTTCTATGGGAACAGGCACGTCCATCATCCCTAAGTACAGTCTAGGGCTGCTTTTCCTGTCAGTGAGTTTCTGGTCTCCTTCTGCTGATTTGCACATGCTCCTACGTCTACATGGCGCTTCCTTCCTCTCTCCTCCACATGGCTGCTTCCAAATCCCATCTACCAGGGCCTCCCTCATTTCTGAAGACTTACATCATCTCTTTTGTGCATCCATAGCATTCAATGACACTGCTCTGTAAACATCTTGGGTTGAGGTAAATGTCCCCTCTTCTGCTTGCCACCAAAATGAAGTTCCTTGAAGTGTGCCAGGCCTGCTTATCCCAGAGCTAAGCCCTTCCCTAGCACACAGCAGGTCCTCTATGGCTATGGAATGAATACACATATAGATGATAATAGGTACTCAATCCACATAGATGCATAGACAAAAGCATGTACATGCTTCATAGAAATGAGAAAACATAGCCAAGTGCTGGTGGTGCATGCCTTTAATCCCACCACTCAGGAGGCAGAGGCAGGTGGATCCCTGTAAATTCGAGGCTAGTCTGGTCTACAGAGTGAGTTCCAGGACAACTAGTGTTACAGAGAGAACCCCTATCTTGAAAATATCATTTTGAAATTGGCATGAGAACTTACGTTAAAGTTGTAAATATTTTATTCTGAAAAAAATAATTTTAAGGATGACTGACTGTAGAGTCCCTTGAAACAATCCAGCTTCCTCCACTTCACCTCCCACCCTGAGCAGATCCTACATGTCAGTTAGAGCTGGAGTTGCAGAGATGGAAGTCAAATATTCTACATCGAAGAGGGATGCATTGTGTGTCTGAAGTTTTATGGGCAATTCAGAAAAAAGGGGTGAGATGAGAGCAAGCAGTCAGAGAGATGTCTAAAATACATTTGCATATTGCCATTGGAACTCCAAAAGTGTTTTTTAAGATTAAACCTGCAAATTCTTCTTGTTTGGTTTGTGGGGATTTTTCAGCTTTACTGAAGCATGTCTTAACTTGGGTTTCTATTCCACGGAGGGGTGCTGCTCACTGGCTTGCTCCCCATGGCTTGCTCAGCCTGCTCTCTTACAGAACCCAGGACCACCAGCCCAGGGATGGCACCACCCACCATGGACTGGGCCCTACCCCATCAATCACTAATTAAGAAAATGTTGTACAGGCTTGACTGCAGCCTCATCTTATGGAGGCGTTTCCTCAGCTGAGGCTCCCTCCTGTCAGAGCTGTGTCAAGTCGACATCAAATTATGGAGCACAATTCACCCCTTGTCAATATGACAGGCACACAACACATTTTAAGACATAAGCTTTCCTCCTTCCGGTTCATCCCCAAGATCTCAGATTAATAAATATCACAAATATAAAACATTATAGTTGGGCAGTGGTGGTGCATGCCTTTAATCCCAGCACTTGGGAGAGAGAGGCAGGTGGATCTCTGTGAGTTCAAGCCCACCTGGTCTATAGTGAGTTCTAAGACAGCCAGGGCTACACAGAAAAACTGTCTCAAAAAACTAAAAAGTGAAAAATAAGATTAAGAATAAAACATATTAAAAACTTAGAAGTTCCACAGTCTCTACCAATTCAAACACTTTAAAAGTTCAGTGTCTGTAAAAATCCAAAGTCTCTTAGAATCCAAAATCTCTTTTAAAATCTCAAAGTCACTCAACTGTGAGCTCCTATAAAATCAAAAGTAAGTTAGTTTCTTACTTCAAGAGAGAAGAACCAGGACACAATCACAACAACAACAACCAAAGCATAACAAACTCCAATTGTGTAAATAATTCAATGTCCAATATCTGAGATTCACTCACGATTTTCGGGGCTCTTCCACAGGCTTGGGTCCCTTCTCCAGCTCTGCCCTCTGCAGCACACACAGCTTCTAGGCTCCAACTGGCTCCACTCCACTGCTGCTGTTCTTGGTGGTCGTCCCATGGTCCTGACATCTCCAAAATGCTGGGGTCTCTGCTAAAACTGGGCTGCACTTTCACTACTAGCCTCTCTAGGGCACTCTTCATGATGCCAAGCCTCAACTTTCCTCCATGACCCCTTCAGTTCTGGGGGGAGTCCCACTGACCCTGAGGCTGCACCTTCACCAATGGCCTCTCACAGTGCCAAGCCTCAGCTGCCTTCCATGACCATGCCTTCAAAACCAGTACCACCTGGGTGACTCTCACACATGACTAAGTCCTGCTGCCAACACGAGGTACAACCTTGGCTTGCCACTGGAACGCAGCTTCTCTGTGCTCTCAGGAAACACTTCCCAGAAGCTTTCACCTCAGTGATGCTGGTCTCTTCTTAGTCACAGCCGGTTCTTCAGCCCCCATCTGATCAGCATCCATTGTCCCAGCAAAACAAAGGTTTTATTTTAACGGTTCTGGTCTCTTGTTAATCACAGCCAATTCTTCAGCTCCAGCTGAGCAGACACCACAGATTCTTCACAGAAACAGCCTGGTAGAGTCCTTGCTTCCCTCTGAAACTTCACAAGCTGGGCCTCCATGGTCTGCATTCCTGCCAACACTCTTATCTTCCAAGCTACTACAGGACAAACCACTGAGCTCTCAACACTCAATGGTTTTTCCAGTCCAAAGTTCCACAGTCCTTCCAAAATCCTCCCCAAAGAACATGGTCAGGTCTGTCACAGCAATCCTCCACCATCCTGGTATCAATTATCAATTTGTCTTAGTTTGGTTTACTATTGCTCTGATGAAACACCATGACCAAAAGCAAGCTGGGGAGGAAAGCGTTTCTTTGGCTTGAAGGAAGTCAAGACAGGAACTCAAACAGGGCAGGATCCTGGAGGCAGGAGCTGCTGCAGAGGCCATGGAGGGGTGCTGCTTACTGGCTTGCTTTCCCCTGGCTTGCTCAGCCTGCTTTCTGTGGAACCCAGGACCACCACCCCAGGGATGGCACCATCCCCAATGGCTGGGCCCTCCCCCATCAATCACTAATTAAGAAAATGCTTTACAGGCTTGCCTACAGCCCAGTCTTACGGAGGCATTTTCTCAAATGAGATTTCTTCCTCTCAGATAACTCTAGCCTGTGCAAGTTGACATAAAATTAGCCAGCCCAGGAAATTACTAAGAAATGAAAATTGTACACATTCAAGGTGGACAGAGTGGTATTTTACATATTACCTACACATTATGTCATGATTCCTGCAAAGTAACATATCCACTACCTCATTTAATCACATTTCCATGTGAGAGCCCTTAGGACTAACTCCAGAAACAAATGTCGAGTCTGCGGGCGGTGGTGGTGCACGCCTTTAATCCCAGTGCTTGGGAGGCAGAGCCAGGCAGATCTCTGTGAGTTTGAGGCCAGCCTGGTCTACAGAGCGAGATCCAGGACAGGCACCAAAACTACACAGAGAAACCCTGTCTCAAAAAAACAAAAAAAAAAAAAAAAAAACAAATGTCCAATCTGTGATACAGCACTACTAACTAGAGTCACTGGCTACACAGCAAATCTCCCAAAACTATTCACCTCACAGTGACAAACTGTGCCCTTTAACCCCATCTTCCCATTTCATCCACACCTGGGAATCACTCATCTCCTGTCTGAGTTCGTATGATAAACTCAGGAATTCTTAGTGGACATAGTTTTAATACTTCGTAAATGTAAAAAAAAAAAAAAAAAAAGAGCTGTGCAGAGCTGTGTTTCATGCTGGAGTTGGAGAGTGAGGTGGAAACAGACCCGTGAGAGCAACAGGACAACACACTGTGGTTCTTCTTTTGTCCTGCAAGAGAAGTTATTGTTTGAAGTTCTGGGTCCTACCTAGTCCAAGGTCAAGGAATCAGCAGATTCGGTGCCTGTTGAAGACTTGATGCCTGCCTCTCTGTGTCCCGTGTGCTACCACATGGTCAAAAAAAGGGCCGGGGAAGGGTCTCCAAAGGTCTCTGCTGTGAGAGCACTGATCCCATGGGTGAAGGCTCCACCTGATGACCCAGTCACCTCCTCATACCCTCACAATAGGAATCAGGTTTCAATATGTGAATGTAAAGGAAAGGAGCATAAGAAACACTGTCCACCACATCTCCAAATGAAAATCCTTCCCGAAATAATCTTCTAAAAACAATGCCAATACTGTCCTGGCCTCCTCCTCTTTGTTCTTGTTACAAACATGTGCATAAGTTACATCGCTATAATCTGCTGAGTCCATTCAGCGTTATATGTGCATGACTTCAGAGCGGGCTACTTAGCATTGGATAACCCATTAAGGGGCTCCTCAAGGGGGGAAGACTACGTCTCCCACTCATCATTCCCTAGTTGCCTTGGTCTCAGGCAGAGGCCCAGTGAGTTTCCCCCTTCCTCATAGCAAGTCTATTTGTTCAGGTCTTCTTTAGACAGCTATCTATCTATCTATCTACCTATCTATCTAACTATCTATCTATCTATCTATCTATCTATCGTTGAGTTACGATGGGCTGGCTTCAGCTGTCAGCCCGACACAGGCTAGCATCATATGAGAAGGAAACTCAACTGAAAGATTTCCCAGGTTGGATTGGCCTATAAGCATGTCCCTGGGGTAGCATCTTGATGGGTAACTGAGGTAGGAGGGCTCAGCCCACTGTGGGCGGCGCCATCCCCTCGGCAGGTGGTCCTGGGGTGTATAAGAAAACTAGCCAAGCATGGGCCACTGAGAGAGCCACCGAGCAGCATTCCTCCATGGTTTGTACCTCAAGTTTTTCAAGTTTCTCCTGGAGTTCCTTGCCCGATGTCCCCTTGATGATGGACTGTGACCTGAAAAGGTAGACAAATAAATCCTTTCCTCCCGTTGCATTTGGCCTGAGCATTTTATCGGCAACAGAAAGGAAACTAGGCCAGAGCTTTTTCTTTTTTTTTTTTTGTTTTTTGTTTTTTGTTTTTTGTTTTTGGTTTTTTTTTTTTTTTTTTTTTGGTTTTTCGAGACAGGGTTTCTCTGTGTAGCTTTGCGCCTTTCCTGGAACTCACTTGGTAGCCCAGGCTGGCCTCGAACTCACAGAGATCCGCCTGCCTCTGCCTCCCAAGTGCTGCGATTAAAGGCATGCGCCACCACCGCCCGGCAAGCTTTTTCTTTCTACAGGTTAAACACAACTAAAAAGTGGCCATTTCTGATGTATCAATATACTTCCGTGTCAAAACACAGCTCAGGACACAGAACACTGGCTTTCTGCCTACACCATCGCAACATTAACGATGGCCACAGCTACGACATGAAACAAATAACCCAGGACATGCTGCTATTAATGTCCACCAGTTGAGACTGGGGAGAAGGACAGAGCAGCTCAGATATGTCAGGATTGTGTTGTGTGACCAAACTTTCCCGGGAAGACTCCACACACATCCACTCACCCCAGACAGGGAGCCCACCACAGCGCAAAGTACAGATACCACCAAAGTCCAACTTGGTGAACCAATGAGGGTTACTGGGGTTACTTACAGGAATATGGGTGAGGAGTCACTTACAGGAGCAGAAATAACTCAAAGACAAGTGTATCACCAAAGCCCACCCCAGCTCACGAAAGCTGGGAAACCTGGAGCATACTGCATGTAGCTCAGTTGGTTAGAGAATGTCCCTTCCAAGAGATTGGTCTCGGCCTTTTCCAGGCACCTAATCCAGTCTCAGTCTTCTTTGTAGCTTATGCCTTCCTGTCTGAAAGAGACTCATTGTTCATTGCTTACTCCACAGGGAGGGGCCTAGTGAAACTGTTGAGTTTCAGGGACTTCCTGAAGCTGTTTTGAGTTGTTTACCTTCCTGTTGAAGGAGCTTCCCAGCATGTTGGAATGTTTCCATCTGGAGGAAACTGCTACCCATCAGATAGACACAAGACTGGGTCAGGTGAAATCTCTTAGATTAATAAAAATGAATTGATAGGCTCCAAAAGTAGATGGTTGCAGGGATGAATTATGTCAGGAAATGTCTGTCCAGAGAAGACAAGATCTGGGTACAAGAAAGATGTGAGGGGAAAGAGAAACTCCTCATACTTCTGAAATGCTGAGCTATAAAGGCAAAATGAAATGCTTCCCACATGGCCCTGGAGGCCAGAGCCATGATGGATGAGGACAAAGTTCAAGGAAGCAAAACCGGATTCAAGTGAGAAAACTGTGTGGCCCAGGGTCACAGTTTTCCATGGTGACAATCCTTCCCCGGAGGCAACATTTTGTAAATCAATAGTAGATCTGGGGACTTCTTACAGAATCACAACCGTAGTGTTCACACGTTAAAATGTACATTTTTATTATAGGTTTCTCTCCTGCTACTTCTCCCTCTGTGTTAATATTAAGGCACACGATTTGCTGTTTTTAAATCATGTGTTATATGAACCATCGATTACATTTTGCAATGGAAAAGGAGTTGTCACCTAATATGGTTACAATGGAGCATTGGTCTTGCTTGCAATGACAGCCACGTGCCCAACAGAAAGGTGACAAGCTGAAGAACCTTCAACTGCCCTGCCAGCACGGGTGTTGGGTTGGTTCAGGCTCCCACAGAATCCTATAGCAGTTTCTGATGCTTAGATGCTGGGGAGTCAGACAGCTTCATTGTTGATTTACAAAAACTGCCCCCTATGCAAGGAAACACGGGCCTCTTTTGGAAAGGATGTGGGCATAGGGGACCCACATGCCACCCTCCTGTCTCATTTCACCCACTTGCACCACCTGCTGGGGCTTTAAGGGGTCACTGAGTGTGGTCCCTACTCTCATGGCAGGCTGGCATCCCTCCCTGGCAGAAACCATGATGTGGGTGATGCTGTGGCTGGTCCACAGTACGGGGAAGACTGAGTCATCCACTAAGAAACAGCTTTCAGCTTTTGAGGTTTGTGGCTGTTTGAAGAATCTCATAGAGCCTAGGCACATTCTCCCCCGCCCCTGTGTGTGTTGGGGGGGGGGGG
>CABHPR010129300.1:5283-41415 GCA_902168415.1 Peromyscus melanophrys
CACACACACACACACACACACACACACACACACACACACACACACACACTCACAGCATACCCACACACGTGGCATGCACACACAGAGCCCTCCCCACAAATAAAGTGAAGACAAATATTTAAAAACATAACTCTAAATTTCTTTTAAGATTTTTTTTATTTGACCCATGTGCTGGAAGCATGGTCTTTTAATCTGCACATATTTATGGCTTTGCCAGCTGTCTTTCTGCTATTTATTTCTGGTTTAATTTCATTGTGGCCTGAGAGCAGGCACTGTAGGATTTCTCTTCTTTTCGGTTTGTCATGGTATGTTTTATGTGGTCTCTTTCTTGGTGAGTGTCCCACGTCAGCTTGGGAAAATATGTTGGTTCTCCTTTGTTGGGTGAAGATGTAAAGTATATTGCGTTGACTGATAAGGCCGATGAGTTCACCTACGTTTTTTTATTGATATCTGCCTGCTGGATCCGTCCATCACTTACTGACTGATGGCAGCATGGTAGTAGATGATTCCATTTCTCCTTTCAGCTCTCTGAGTTTATGCTTGACATACTTTCAAGAGTCTGCTTTTAGGCATATGCATGTTAAGGACTGTTTTGCCTTTCTGGAGAACTAACTCTGTTATCAAAATGTAAGGTCCTTTGTTTAGTCCCTAATGACTTTTTATACTTTGATGTCCATATGAATTTAATATAATTTTCCTACTTTATTATATGTTGGCAATGTACTTTTCTCCATTCATTTACTTGAATTCCATATGGATCTTTGTATTTTAAGTGAGGGTTTTTTTTATATGCTGCATATAATTGGATCTTGTCCTTTGATCTGTACTTTTATAGGTATATGTAGATCATTGATGTTCAAAGTGATTATTGATACCATTTAATAGATATTTATTACTACTTTCTATATGTTGCTTTTAATTAATTAGTTCATCATTTTCTTTATTTATTACCCTTTTCCTGCCTTTTGTAGATTTAAGAGTTTTATATAATTATTTTCATTCTCCTTTAATAACAAATCACCTTTTTAGTAGATAAAAGTTGTCTTTTCTTCCTAAAAGATCATTTACTTTTACTTTGAGTATAGGTGTTTTGCCTGCCTGTTTGTTTGCACACCACTTGCATGCCAGATGCCCAGAAAGGCCAGAAGAAAGCAAAGGGTTCCCTTAGAGTGGAGTTACACACAGTTGTGAGTCATCTTGTGAATGCTGGGAATTGAACTCTGGTCCTCTGGCCGAGCAAACAGTGCTCTTAACTACCGAGCCATTTCTCCAGTTTCAGTATATCACTTAGAAATAATAATGACAACAAAACACATAATTTAGTGTTTCCCTATAGTTTACAGTATGTACTTACTATGACAATAAAGTAGTACAATAATATAGTTCTTTACAGGAAGTGATCATGTAATAACAACAAAACAATGTTATTCTTCCTTATTCTCCCTTATAGCATGTATACACTCTGACACATATTTACATATGCTTAAGCATATATACTTGGATATGATGTTCCCATTATTTTGAACCAAGTATCTATTAGATCAATAATGAATTTTAAAAAAGCTTTTTAAAAAGGATCCACCATTCTTTATTTAGTGTTCTTTCCTTTTTTAAAAAAAAATAAAATTTGAATATCTGACTGTGTGACTCACTGCTTTTGGATCTAAAGAATTTAACCATTTTTTTGGTAAGATATTTCCTGGCACAAATTTTCTTCAATATGTTTGTCTGGAAAGTTTTTTAGCTTTCTTTAATTTCTCAGAATGTGTGGAACTGTAGGTTGGTAGTATTACTCACTTCTCAATACTTTAAATATTCCATTCCATTCTCTCCTTTTTTTTATGAGTTTGGAAGAGCAGTCAGGTAGTCTTTTTCATTTTCCCTGATCAGTACTGTATTTCTGTCTTCTAATTTGTTTTCTTTAATTTTCTGCCATTTTAAACTATGTCTAGGTGCTTCCTCCTCATTTCCCCCCCTTTTATTTCTCCTTGTCCTATACCTTCCTCCTCTGTCTCTCCCTCTTCTTCCTCTTCCTTTTCTTCCTCTTTATGTTTTCTTGGTGTCTGTCACTAATTTGGATGACTTCCTCAGTTATTATTGACTTAAATGTTCTTTTTTGGACTCTTTTGATGTTTTTGTACACATAGCTACACATCTCCCACCTTTGGTCATTGTCCTATAGTCCTTGAATACTTTTCTCCTTTCTTTTACATGGTTGTAATTTTTACTTTTCAATTTTGGAGATTTCTACTGAGATGCCTTCAAGCTCTGTACCTTTTTTCCTCCTTAGCTATTATCTATATTAGCCATCCCACCAAGACATTTCTTTATTACTGTTGCAGTACTTTTAATTCCTAGCATTTAAGATTTTTACAATTATTCCATTGGTTATTTGTTTTTCTGTGCTGTTTATTTTTTAAAGCTCCTGATCCGTTAATGATAATTACTTCAAAATTCTTGGTAGATCATTTCAATGTCCCTTTCAGGTCTTGTGATCTTCCATTTGTCTCTTAAAAAGTGAGTTTTGCCTTTTCTAATGCTTTATAACTATTCATTGGTAGCTAGGCATGATGTGTTTGGTAAAATGCATGTTAGTAAATATGTTTGAGTAACGTGGTAGTGAGATGTTTGGGGCGGGGAAACATAGCAGCGTCTATGATGAAGTCTCAGTCTTGTGAGCCTGTGTCTGTACAGTCTGAATGCAGTGTTCCTTCTCCCTACATGTGGAGTAGGATAACCAGAGTGAGCTAGAGTTGACATTTCCCTTCTTGACGCTGGTTAGGCTCTGCTCAAATCCTAACATATCAGGTTTTGCTTAATTCATTTATCCCAGGGCCAGGTCTTCTTAGGAAGAACAATGTGCCTTGACATATTTCAAAATGTCTGCCCTAACATCTTCTTGTAGAAAGCTCAAGGGGATTTCCTCTTGATGTTTATAGTGGGGACTTGGTTCCATGTTCCTGGACCTAAAATTCAAGGGAACATTCTTCTCTATGACTATGATGGGAAACATCACTTCATAAAAAGAGGACTGGAGACTCTGGGTAATGAAAGTGAAGCAGTTTATTTTACAGCCTTGTAAAGTCAGCTATCAGCCTGGAATAGCAGGCATGCCGTCAAGTGCAGAAAACAGTCCATAAACTCAAACACGTGACCCTTCCTCCGCTTTGTGAATAATCAGGAGGGTGAAATCTTACCTATTATGTAGATCTTAATGTTTGGTTGTTGCTTTTTATCATTTCCTCAACAAAAATTGGGTTCAGGCTCACCTGTAATTTTTAAAATGATTTTTTGTTAGTTGTTTGAGAATTTCATAAAACACATGACCAGGGGCGCCCACATCTTCTGCACATCCACTTTTGTGTCCTCTTTTTGTTTTGAACCTATTGAGTCTAACTGGTGCTACATGCATATACTCCATGGAGTATGATTGACCTACCATTGACTACTTCAATAAATAAAGTTTTCTCTCCCTGCAGCCATGAATTGCCAGTAACTCCTCAGCTAGGGGTGGGACTTTATGCCCACCCCGTGTCTCCATGCTGAGTTTTGTCTGGCTTGAACATGCCCAGGTCTTGTGCACGTTGCTGCAACAGCTGAGAGTTCATGTGTGCCACTGTTCTGCTATGTCTGGAGGACACAATTTCTTGCAGTCATCTATTACCTTTGGTTATGACAAGCTTTCCTATGCCCTTTCTGCAGTGATCTTTGAGCCTCATTCAGGAACCTTCCACAGGCTTTTATTCTCTGTACCTTGATTGGTTGGGTGTCTCCCCATTCATCATAACCTACTGCAACATGAAACTTCGATGGTGAGTGTTGAGAGATACCCTGATCTATAGATATAATAATACATCATTGGGAGTTGGTTGAATACTATATCTATTTACTAGACTAATAGTGACAGGCCTTGCCCTAGTGGCTCTGGCCTGTCTAGCAACAGTTTCTTGACCCCAATAATGATGACGCGTATGAATTTCATCTTGCAGATTGGGTCTTAAATAAAATCAGAAAGTGGTTGGATGCTCCCACGACACTTGCCCCATGATTGCACCAATGGTGTGTGTCTTGCATCTCTCTTTTGTGTCCTGATTATTTTAAGGTTTAACAGGTGCATGACTTTGCACCCAAGTGTAGCTGTGGGTAAATTTCTACTTCAATTTCTAGTTTGGGTGGGTGGGTGTAAACTTGTCAGAGTTTGGAGGTGGGAGAATAGCTGGAGTAGTAGGGGGTCCAGTGTTTTCTCTTCATTTCTGGTTGACATAACTGGGCTCAAGGCACCTTTAAAGAGGAGCCACCAGATTTTAACCCTAACATCTCCCACTGGAGCTGTTAACTCTTGGAGTTGTCTCCTGTGTTTACTCTCCAAGTGTTTGTTAATCACAGTTCATGTTTTCTTGCCCCAACACCATTTCTCCTGGAAATCTCTTTTCTGGTAAGCTGTGACCTCCATTGTCCCTACTTGCCTCTCCAGTCTTGAAGGCAGAAATGCTCTCTTGTGCCTTTGCCTTTCTTTCAGATCTATGAGAGTGATTCCTGTTTGTCTGCTTCACTTTTAACTCAGTCAGATGGAGTACCAACTTCCAGTGTCCTTACATGTAGATCTGGAAAACAGAAATTACTTTCTTTGCCTGATATTGCAATGCCATCAATTTCTCTCCTTGCCCTTACAATTAGTAATAGTTGTTTAGTGTATCTGGCATTGGAGTTGGAGTTTTTTCTCTCCTCTAATTTTTGTCGAATAGTACCTTCACTACTCTGTAGTGAAGGCCTAGGAATATCAAACTTTACTATTTTTGTATATTCAGATATGACTTTATTTTTTCCATGATATACCATAATTTTTGAGCTGCATATAAAATTCTAGATTTTTGGCTATTTTCCTGGACCACTTTGAACATATCATGTGACCATTTCTCTTTTTCTATTTTTGTTGAAGAGTCTGCTTGGAGCCCAAATGGTAGCCCACATTTTCTCTCCATTTACTTTGACGGGTTTTTTTTTCCTGTATTCTTCATTTGTTTTATGATACATGCACACGACTGGAGTTTCTTTTAGTGGCTGACATGAATTTTTAACATGGAGACCTATACTTGTTGAAATTTTATAATTTTTTTTAGTTCTTACAGTTGTATCATTCTTCTATTTTTTTAATAGAATAAACTGTTATTTCTCTTAAATTTTACTACAATAGCCACTAGTTAACCATAGAAGCTAGGCAGTGGTGGCACACCCCTTTACTTTCCAGTACTTGATATCTCATGCCTTTGATCTCAGTACTTGGGAGGCACACGCCTTTAATCCCAGCCCTAGGAAGGTGGAGACAGGGAGTGATATGGCTGGGAAGAGAGAGGAATATAAGGTGGGAGGAGACAGGAGATCACCCCCTTTCAGGCTGAGGAGTTGGCGAGGTCAGTGGCTGTGGCTTGCTCCTTTGTGTCTCTGATCTTTCAGCATTTACCCCTATTTCTGACTCCTGGTTTTTATCATTAAGACCAACTAGAATTCACACTACATCAAAGGGTATCCTAGTTAGATTTCCATATGATTCTTCCCAATTTGCTGTTTCATTCACTCATTTTTCCTTCTGCCTGCCTTCTTTCCTTCCTTCCCTCTCTCCCTCCTTCCTTCCGTGCTTCCTGTAATCCTATTTTCTAATTCTTATTTTCATTCAATTTCTGCCCTTTTTTGGTGTTTTTGAAGCAGATTCTCCCTATGTGACCCCAGGCTAGCTGCAAAGTCAAAGAAATCCTCCTGCCTCAGCCTTACAAGTGTTAGAATCACAGATGTCTTCTACCACATGCAGTTTATATTGTGCTGGGGATTGAACCTAGGGCCTTGTGCATGCCAGGAAAGCATTCTGTCAACGGAGCTACCTTCCTATTCCCAATTTATGGCATTTTTATTTAATATTTTACTATGAATTTTCATGGTGATGAGGTGATGATGTCTTAACACCTCTGAAATTCCCACACAACATTTATTCTAGATTTTTTTTTTGCCAGCCCCATCATTCTTTTTTTTTTTTTATTTTAATATACAATTCAACTTTACCTATCAGCCATAGATTCCCCCTGTTCTCCCTCCTCCCGTCCCGCCCGCCTCCCCACCACCCACATCCCCCCGTCCCCCACCCCCCCCTCTCGGCACCCCCCCTCCCCGCCCACCACCCATTTCCATCTCCTCCAGGGCAAAGATTCCACCGAGGGTTGAGATCACTAGATTTTATTACTCAGAATTTTCTAAGATTTTATTTCATTTGAAGAGAACTTCGTCAAAACATTTAATGTTCTTGCTGCCTTTCTTGACGTAAGATTATTTGTGTATTTCATTTATTTATATAAACATTTTTTTAGCATTCCACATATGAGTACTGTGTTTAAATCATTTCCCCCTCTCTCTCCCTCTACAACTCCTCCTATGTTCCTCCATTTCCTCTCAAGTTCATGACCTCTTATTTCATACTTATTGTTACACACACACACACACACACACACACACACACACACACACTCACACACACACACACACAAAACCCTATTGAGTTCATTTAGTGTTGCTATTATATACCTGTGGTTAGGGCTGACCATTTGGGATTAGAAAACCTATCAAGCCGCTTGCTTCTGAAGAAAAATTGATTTCCCCTCAACAGCAATTGGTTGACTACAGCTTTTAATACAGAGGTGGAACCTTGTGAAACTTCTCCTAACCATGTTGGCATCTTAAACAGGTATCATCATCACGCAAGTCTTGTCTAGGTTTACCATGCTTTTGAGATTCTATGGGTGCAGCATTCCAGTCATGTGTAGAAGACATTATCTCAAAGCAGGTGTCCTGGTCTTCTGGCTCTTGCAGATTTTTGACTCTGTCTTCTGTGATGTTCCCTGAGCCTTAGGTGTTGGTTTTAATTTCTAGCTGATTTGAAGGTCCATGTTACTCATGCTTATTGCCTCTGTATCAACCATATTCTCTGCCATTATCACCACTTACCTCTCTCTTGAGCCCACAGGTCAGCTCTGCATATTCTATAAGCAGTTGGATGTTCAGTCTTTGCCTGTGGTAGCATTGTGGGAATGGGATCTGAAGGCAGAAGATTGGTTTGTTCTGCTTTTAACATTAATTTCCATCTATACCCGTGATTGTAATTATCTCTCAGCACATGCAGTAGGCAGACTCAGCAGCAGCCTGTTTTGGCTTTTTATTTTTTTATTTTTTATTTATTTATTTTTTTTTTGGTTTTTCGAGACAGGGTTTCTCTGTGTAGCTTTGCGCCTCTCCTGGAGCTCACTTGGTAGCCCAGGCTGGCCTCGAACTCACAGAGATCCACCTGGCTCTGCCTCCCGAGTGCTGGGATTAAAGGTGTGTGCCACCAACGCCCGGCTCTGGCTTTTTATTGTATTTTGGATTTTGTATCCATTCCTTGACTTCTATTAAAACTGCAGCTACTTTTAATGTCCTAGTTTATGGAACATTTTTACTATGGTACCCATGAAAACTGGATGTCAACTATTGCCAGGGTTTGGATCATAACGCAGGAGACCATGTCTTCTCGAAAATGACACAGGATATTTTACTGCTCTTGGTTATCCACAGTAACTACTTTGTAAGTCCCTGTTACTGTAGATACTATACACTTTGACATAGAGAAATCAGTCTCAAACTGAGGGGGAACTTCTCTCCTGACTGGCTTTCATGGTGCCTAAAGGGGGAGAAATGCCATCAATTGTCTTATCCAACTCTGGAATCCAGATGCTGCAATACTGACCTGCCAAGCAAGATGTACCAACTGATGCAAGAGTGGCATGCCTCTTTTGGGAGTCATTAACTGATTTCTGGATGGATCTGAAGCAGGACACTTCATGCCCAGTACTATAATCCCAGTCAAAAGGCCATTAGCTGGGTTAGTCATAGCCCTAGAGTAGAACCTGCTGTTGAAAACAAACTCTTTTAAAACATGGTTGCTGGGTAATATCACCTGAATAGAGAATCGTTCCTCATCATATCATACAGCTATGCAATTAGGGACTATCAGACTCACTCAAGTATGTTATTACTTAAAAATTCTGTAAAGATAAAATTGTCAACCAAAGATTGTTGGCAAAACCAAAGAAAGCAAAAGTAGACATTTCTCTTCTTTGTGATTACTTTAAAAAAAAATAGCTAAAATTGCTTTGGTCTTGGCAGCCATAGGGAACATTCTACTCTGAGAATGATGTCATACTTTCTTCATATCAAGCTCCATGGTCTTAATGCACCAAGACTCCCCTAATGCACTTCTGCATCTCCATGGTTTGTTGTATGGTCTAAATGTCTCATCTCCAGCTGGAGAAATAATTCAAAATGAAGCATCCACATTCAGGAAATTGCTTTAATGTGTAAAAAGTGTTTGCTGGAAGATAATTTGCTAAGCTGTGTGGACTGTTTTTTAGTATCTTTCACCCTCAGCAGTGACATGGGAAGATACTCAGTTACTGATTGCCGGAAGGAAGGTATCTGTCAGGAGAAGGTAGTCACAGCCTCTGAGATTTGTGATTATAGAGCATAGCTCAGGAAGTGGGTAATTCCATCACGATGCTGCAAGATTAACACATACAGCGGTTGACGGAAGTGAATGGGCTGAGTTGGGAGTGTTTAGGGCATCAAGTCAGGGCTTCTGTGATGCTTTGAAGATAAAGGTGAAGATGATGAGCAAATACCTATTATTGCAAATGATCTAATAATTACTGAAATAATTACCCATATCCAACCAGAGACCCATAATAGAAGCATTAAAGTCCATGGAGCTTCAGAGTGCTGTGTGCTGTTCATCTGTACCCTGTGAGAACTAGCCCAAATCACATCTCCAAGAGCAGCAAAGACACTCACTCTGGTTAGTCCCCTGGTGTTAAGATTTCTCTGCCTCCTGGCAATCAAGTAGCAGAAAATAACAGATGCACTGGAGTTGGCTGTGGGGAGACCAGGAGGGGAAATGGGCAGAGCAGCTCTTCCTTTATTTGGTTTCGTCTCTGCCATCAGCTCAGCGGTAGATGAGTTTCTCCAATCAACCAGCTAGTATCTTTGTGCTAGACTGACAGACTGTTTTGGCACCACTAGACACAGATAAATAGATTGGAACCAAATTGGTAGCTATGTTCCACCAAACGTTCCAACACACCTGCAAGAAATTCTGAGCTACAGACTTCAATCTAGCTTTGTTCAAGGTCCCCCCTAACTTCTCCTTCATGAAGCGTTTCCGGCTAGAGCAAGTTTGGCATGCAGTCTCTGTTCCTGTTCTCATCAGAGAGAGACTCATCTCTTCCTCTTAAAACAGAGACTCAGTTACAGCTGAGATGCCCGTCACCATCAGGCAGGTATGAAATGAAGATTTGAGGGGTTCCTAGGTATAAAACACTCTAGAATTCAGGGTCAAGGCCTGGATGTCATCAAATGTCAATCATATAATCATGAAGCTGAATGTTCACATTCAATCTTGTGTCACCAGGGAGCCTGAAGTTTCAAACATTTTGTGGAAGGCCAATAGGTTCTTCCTTATATAATGAGATGTTATAGTGATGGGCCCAAAAGAAATTTTCATCAGTTAAGAGACAATCTGTCAATTCTATGTTGGGATGTATAATAGCAGGTATCCATTGTAAACATGGCTGGATACAGAATCACTTAAGAGATTTGGACACCTGTCTGGGCATTTCTGTGGCATTCACTGAGGGAGTAGATACAATGTGAATGTGGGTGGCCCCATTATGAGGGCTGTGGGTCTGAACAGGATAAAAGGAAAGAGGAGAAAGGCAAAGACAATGTTGTGAACTGAGAGGGTCTGTCAGGCCTTCTCCGGTAGGATGGACTGAACCCTCTGTAAACAGAGATGAAAACAAACCTTTCCTCCTTTAGGTCACTTCTGCCAGATTACGTTCTCAGCAACACATATGTCACTAGTATAGGAAGGAAAGTGTCACTGTAAGATCTTCAGTCTCCATCCAAATCTCCCCCCCCAACCCCCACACACCTACCTTTTAGAATCCTGCCTAGGAAGAAATCCAGGACTGAATGGATGGTGATATTGGTTTCTGCCTCTCTCAGATACAGCTGGAACATTCATGTGGACATACATCAGACTCATCTAATACACAAGAGTCTTTACACACTTCCCCTTCACTTTCATCCTTCCAGCACACAGGGATGGATCTTGCTTCTAGGCTCTTTTCAGCTACCCTCAAATGGCTATCAGCCAACAGATTCACACATGATCACTGAGCACTCCAAACTAAGTGAGAGAAAGTGGCATGTAGGTGAGAGGAAGCAGGGAGTAGTGATGGCTTTGTTAAAAGATGAAAGTTTAGGTTCAGAGGCCTATAATAGACTATCATTTATATAATCAGAAGCTGGTAATGGGACTTGATTCTATATAGGCAAAAATTAACAACAGTATCTTTTATTTTTGAAGCCTGTAGAGTTAATATAAAAGCAGAGTGAGATAATACTTTAATTAATTAATTTTCTTTTCCTAAGGAAGTTTTATTTTAAAATACAACAAAGTAGTGGTTCTATACTCAAATTGACAGCTAAATTCTGCTCACCCTGAACTTTAAAGGAGATCCTACAGCTCTCAGGGAAGAACTAGGAGTCTTCAAAACCTTGCACAAACCAGCCTCCTGCTCTAAAGTCCATCAGGAAAGACTGAGTGGATGTCTGCAGACATCTCCACAGGGCCACAGGGAAATTCAGGGATGTTCCTTGGCCTGTCTTATCGATGAACCACTGCATGAGAATCCAACAGGGTCAGGATCTTTTTGGGCTTCGTGGAACAGCATTTTCCAGTGTGACAAGGGAAGGTTCTCAGAAAGGCACCAGGTGTGGGAATGTAACCCATTCATGCATATTATGAACTTGAGCACAGAACGCTTTTCCTTTTTCCTTCCTTCCTTCCTCCCTCCCTCCCTCCCTCCCTCCCTCCCTCCCTCCCTCCCTCCCTTCCTTCCTTCCTTCCTTCCTTCCTTCCTTCCTCCTCTTCTTTATCTAACCTGGGCTCATAAGGGCTCACAGAGACTGAACTGACAACCAGGGAGCCTGCACGGGTCTGACCTAGGCCCCTGCATATGTGTGACAGTTATGTAGCTTGGTCCTCCTGCAGGAACAGGGGCAGTCCCAACTCTTTTTTTTTTTTTTTTTTTGGAGCTGAAGATCAAACCCAGGACCTTGCGCTTGCTAGGCAAGCGCTCTACCACTGAGCTAAATCCCCAACCCCCATGTCTCCAACTCTTTTACTGGCTTTGGGACCCTTCCCTCACAGTGGGTTGTCTTATATAGCCTTGATACTAGGGAAAGTGCCTAGTCTTGCTGCAACTTGGTATTCCATGTTTGGTTAATATCCATTTGAGGACTGCCCTTTTCTGGAAAGAAACAGAGTAGATGGGGAAAGAGGAGGTGGGGGAAGGGACTGGGAGGAGAGGAGGGAGGGAAAACTGGGGTCCAGATGTTAAAAAAAATGAGAGAAGGAAGATACTTTAATTTATGAATACTGTTTTTGCTGCATTATTTTAGTATACTTGGGTGTAGGGGTCGCAAAGATCATGAAGCTGGTTCTATCTATTCCTGCATTTCCTAAGCCATGCGACAGGGATTTAGATGCAAGGAAGCAGTTTGTTCTAGTTAAATGAATGAATGAATATATACTGATATCCTTTGTGGGCAATTTGTATGATGATGAAATGTGGACTTACAGGATTCTTCGTGTAAGGGATTCCCAGCATCCTATGCCAACCAATGAGGCCTCTGAAGAAAACTCTCTGTCTCTTTCCTGTTCTTGCTTATGTTACTGAAGGAAGAGAAAGGCTCACAGGAAATTTCAATATTGAATACATTGATAACAAAGAATACTTGTAAATACCATCTCCCAATAGCCCTGCACTCCAAGATTTCATATCTCCCACCCAAATTGTGTTGAATAAACACATGCATGACAATTTAGCAAATCTCTGCAACTTCTCAGGGTCTTTACCACTGTTCTTTGTAAGAGAAGCACTTGTTTTCTTGACTTTGCTTGCGTGTTATTTGGACACATGCCTCAATATTTAAACAAAGGCCCTGATGCCTGTCCATGCCAATGGATGCTGTGTTAGCAGAAGAACAGCAAGAGCCCATTTACCACTGGCGCCTGTCCAGCGAACAGACATAGCTATTCCGGCGACACAAGGACATGGAATCCCTTCTGTTCCAAGCCTGGAGTGCAGAGTGAGAGGGAGCTGGGGAAAGGGGCATGGCCAAGGCTGACAACCAGATAAGGGTCTTGACTGTTCCCAGCTCTGCTGCTGCCATACACCTCATAAAGTGATAACTCAGATAGAATTTCCCCACCAGCAACTGTGGTGAAGTGGGCTTTATAACACATCCAGTCAGGCTGACAGCTCCCAGAACACAGAACTTCAACCATTCCTATAATCTCAGTAGGAAGCTGCTGTCGGCCTCCCTATGCTGTCTTTCATACCGACCTTCTAGTGCGTCTGCCGTTGACTCAGCCTCTGTGCAGAAAAGTAATAGTGATAAAATCAGGTCACATTTATTGAGGAATGATCAGGTGTTAGCGACTGTTCTTTGCTTTATACAGATGATCTAATTTAAACATCTGAAATAGCTCACCGTGGTGATTTTTGAATCCAGAAAATACAGCTTGGGGATGTTAAGGAATTTTTTTCTAACATTTCACAGCAAGCAAAGGTGGTGACTGGAGTGTAGTTTGTTCTGATGATGGCATCTGTCCCCCACAGTTCTCTTTCTCCTCTCCAGATGTCTAAGAATCCACTATACTTCCATAAACTGTTAGAAAAGTGCATCTGGCAATTTAATATATAAATCTACAGAGAAGTATCCCCAGTGTTTAGCACTGTTGGGTGCAAGGTAAAAACAGAAAGGATATTTGAAGAATGAATGAATGAATGAATAGGTAAATAAAACCCACATCTGGAAGGAGTTGCTTTCCAGGTGATGCCTTCTGTATGGGAAAACATTTCACACATAGATAACGGTTTTCTTGATAAAGCAGTAAAAACCAGACACCAACCCAAGGAAGTTACCGGTTCCTTCAGGAATGAGTGACAAAAAAAAAAAAAAAAAATTGCACCAAGTTTGGGATTAGCATCTTGAAGGACCAGGAAGTCAATTTCTAATGTCAGATGAAACCCGCTTGCTTCCCTCACATTTCCGAACTCAGAATGAACTATTTCCATGCAAATGAACAGCTGTCTCCTCAGGTACACTGCAACTCCCCATTCTCAGCTTAGGATCATTTCCAAACCTAAGGCTCATTTGAGAACTAGTTGGACAGCAGATATGGTGTCTCTGTGTTCTCCTGAGATATTGTAGTGCAAGGTGGAGAGGAGCTGTGGTCTCATAGAATCATCAGATGCAGTCTGTGACCTCTGAAAAAGAAACTGGCAACCCCTGGATTAATGAGTGTGGGTCCCTAGCATGAGCCACACATGACAGAGTTGATCCACATATGGGTCCTTAGCTACATTGGCTAAAGGGTCTCACTAGCTTCGTGAAGAAGGATATAGATGATGGAGGCACAGAGTGTGTCCTTTGTTCTTTGTATCTCTAAGGAACCAGGGTAAACATTACCAGATTCTCATGAAAAAGTGTGTGTTGAATTATTCTGAACTGATCCTAGAGGTGAACTCAAACTTTCCAGACCTGGATGAAAGAGACTCTGTTTAGTGAAGGAGCAAAGGCAAGTGTGCAGACCTTTCTGAAAGAGGTTTTTGGATCAACTCACATTCTGATTCAAAACTTGGGGATGGGAGCCTACAAGATCTGGAGGTATTTTTCCACTGTGTACAGAATGGTGTTTTAAGATTGAAGTAGTATGTCTGGAAATAATCAGAGAAGGACCATAGAGAGACCCACAGAAGTCTAACCCTTCTCAGCCAGGTCATTCACTTCTGTGGCCACCTAGACTACATGCATACATACTTCAGAGATAAATGTCCAATGGTTAAGCAGATGAGCTCCCTTTTATTTCTGACCCAGTAGCTGCTATGTTCAGAATCATATGTAATATCGAGTAATTGAAATTCCTGTTTATAATCCTTTAACACTGAGTTATGCTGGAACACACTGGATGGACCTCAGAAAGCTGTCCAATTTCTACCCCATGTTCTAGCTGATGTCTAAATCTTACAGTGGTGGTTGTACTTTGATACTTATCTCTTCTTAAAAAATTGCTTCCTGGGGTTGAAGAGGTAGCTTAGTGGGTAAGAGTGCATGAAATGAAGACATGAATTCAAATTTCCAGCATTCATTAAAAAAAAAATCCAGACATGGTTAGGTGTGTCTGTAACATCAATATCGGGGAATGGAGACAAGCGGATCCTGAGCAGTTACTGGGCAGTCAACCACACCAAATGGCAAGTTTCTAGTTCAGTGAAAGACCTGGTCCCCAGGCAGAAAGGCCGATGGTGATTTTTTAAAAAAAGACACATAATGCTCCCTAACTCCATGTGGATGCAAAGATATGTGTACCTCCACTCACACGTGTATGTAACACACACATACATACACCATGCACACAATATACACCATACATGCAACATACACAAACAAGCCATACATATGCATTACATAACACACACACACACACACACACACACACACACACACACACACACACAGTTACTTTCCTAAAGAAGTATGTGATATTATGAAAAGGGCCCTTTTCCCCCCGTCTCTATGGGATTCTGTGAAGTGCATTTTGCCACAAAGGTATTCGTCACATATGGGCCCAGATTGACCTCAAGGAAGGTGAACAATTATAGATCAGACAGAGAGCACATGGCTTAAGATTAGTCGGGGATGGAAAGGAAGAATCTGCTATTTCTCTTTTTGCTGGTGAGTCCAGATCAAGTTATCATTCAGTCATCCATCTCCAACCCCCATCTCCTTGAACACACACATGTGGACACACGGTTGTGTGCTTACAGGCCCCCGTCTGGTGCAGCCCTATTTCCTGTGTCCAGGCAGAGGCTCCCCACAGCTGCACGGGAAAGCACCTGCATGGCTCTGCTTTCTGTCTGCCTCACTCACTCACAGCGAACCTGGTTACCATCTGCACAGGTAAGGCCACAGCCTGGCCCCTGTAACCACTAAGCCAGCTCCTACAGGCCTAAAGTCAATCTAGACATAAACCAGGCATCCTGCCGTACCTGAGGAGGCCTGCTTCATGTCTGTGGTTCCTGCTCCCACAAAGAAACCTATTCACACCCCCCTTCTCCCAGTCATATCTTCTCTTTGTGCTTATGCAGGTTGAATCATGCTGGGAACCAGGGGATGAGCTGGTGAGAACTCCAAACTAAGGAGTTGTGCCATGAATTCATTCACTCATTTAGAAAACTGCCCTATGCCAGGCTCTTGGGAGACAGCCCATACAGAATGTCAGCCCTGACCTAGATAGACCTCAGAGTCTAGTGGGAGTGATAAACTCAAACCTTCCTAACAACTGCAACCTACAGCCCCTGGTGATAAAGACTCCAATGAGTACATGGAAAGGAAGTGTTTTCTAGGCATCTTCAAAAGATAGAGGGATTATATGAGCAAGGAGGGTCAAGATCATGATGGGGACATCCACAGAGACAACTGAACCAAGCTCATGGGAACTCATAAACTTTAGACTGACAGCTGTGGAACTTGCATGGGACCCGACTAGGCCCTCTGCATTTGGGAGACAGTTATGAAGCTGGATGTGTTTGAGGAGTTCCAGGCAGTGCGATCAGGATCTATCCCTGGTGCATGAGCTGGCTTTCTGGAGCCCATTATCTATGGTGGGACGCCTTGTTCAGCCTTGATGCAGTGGGGAGGGCATTGGTCTTCCCTCAACTGAATGTACCAGGCTTTGCTGACTCCCATGGGAGCCTTACCCTTTTGGTGGGGATGAGGGGTTTGTTGGGGTAGGGGAAAGCTGGGGGAAGCAAGATGGGGAATGAGAGGAGGATTTGTGGTTGATATATAAAATGAATAAAGAAAAATTCTTAAAAAGAAAAGACAAGAAAAGCTACAAATTTTACCTCTCAGAATTTGGAAAGATTTTTTTTTTTTTTTTTTTTTTTTTTTTTTTTTACTGAGACTCCAATATCCAAATTCAGTGTAAGGAGTACACAGAAATTTGTATGCTCAGAAGTTTAAAGTGTGTGTGTGTGTGTGTGTGTATGTGTGTGTGTATGTATGTATACATACGTACTTACCTGTCAATACATGTTTGGAGGCCAGAGTTTCATTTCAGGATTTTTTTTTTTTTATCATTTTCAACTTGGTCTTTTGAGACTGGGTCTCCTATTGAAACTCAGCTTGCCATTTTGACAACATAGGTTACTCAGTGAGCCCTGGGGATTGACCTGTCTCTAGGATCCCAATACTGCAGTTACAGGTACATGCTACCATGTCCAGCTTTTATGTGGGTGTTGAGGATCTGAACTCCACTTCTCATGCTTGCATAACAAGGATTTTGCCCACTGATCTCCTCATTCCCTTTTTATGATGGTAGACTGGGAAATAATAAACAATAAGTGATTCCACAATGGAATCAAATATCAATGACTGAAAGACACCACAAAATCATTAAATATTTGGAAATTCAGTAATTCTAAATACCTTGGGAATCAACAATAAAAGTGTTATGTTCCAGGCCAGGAAAATGACTCAGCAGGTAAAGGTGCTTGCTGCCAAGTCTTATGACCTGACTCCAATCCCCAGGAACCACATGATGAAAGGAGGGACTGATTCCCGATGGCTTTTGATCACACATGCATGCGTCTGCGCACACACGCATGCACAAATAAATGGATAAATGTAATAAAAATAATGGAAAGTACTTTTGAGCTGAATCAAAATTAAAAGCAACACAAATAATTCATGGGAGAATGCTTCAGCAGCATATATATGGGAAATTTATATGATTAGATGCTTGCTACATAGGACAAAAAATGTCAAATAAATGGCCTGGGTTTCTACCCTTAGAAACAAGAGGAACAAATTAAACTCAAAGTGCCTAGAAATAAATAGTAAGGGTAGAGTACAAGTCGAGAAAATTAATATCAGGTAAATAATGGAGAATACAACGAGACAAACCCAGTTTTCTGAGGTTAAGGAAAGCAATAAGCTTTACAAATGTAAAGGTCAGGACAAGGACATGTATACTCAAATCTGGTTCTTCAGATATTAGGAAGAAAACAGGTTATAACAACTTTTATGATAATAAGCTCAACAAGTTTAATGAAATAAAAATTCCACTAGATGCAAATTTTCATAATTCACTCCAGGTAAAGTGGTTAACAGGAATAACTCTATGCCAATTAAATTAATCTAACTGATAGTGAAAAACCTTCCCTCACAGAAAACACCACCACTGAAATGTTTCATCACTAAATTCTACCAAATATTGAGGAAATGAACAATACTATATATGTGGATACTCTCCTGATGAATTGCATAAATTGGAGAATCATGCCAGATCTGTGGCATGGGTCCCACTTTGATAACAAATCGAGAGGGAATATAAGAAAAAAGAACCACAGCCTAATATTCTTGGGAAATTGTGGTTTAGTTCTGATAGCAAAATAGATAATTGGGATGCTATAGAAGGCTGTTAGGGACAGGCAATATAGGCAAACAGTTTAGCCACAAATTCCTAATTTGAATACATTGTGGCTGAATGAATTTATTCAAAATATAAAGGGTCATTACAATATCCAGGAATCATGTGATTCCTTATATTGGTGCACTAATGATAAAATGATAATATTGTCAATAAAAATAAAACGTGTATTAAAAAATTTTATATTCATTCCAAAAGCAATGTCTGTAAACCAGGACCAGAGGGACATTTTCTCAGTCTGATAAATGACAATAACAGAACCAATGGCTGATATCATCCTGGCTGGGCCATGTGCTTTCAATGTGATAAATATTAGGGTCAAAAGAAGACTAAATAATGACTCTTTTAGTTTCATCCACTGAACTCTATACCAGAAAACTTTAGCCAATGTAATAAGACATAGAAAAAAGTTACCCGAACTGATAAGGAAAAAAGGGTGCCTCTGCCTATATTCTTAGAGAACATTATTATTTAAATAGAAAAGGAGATACAAACACTTATTAATCAAGCTAACTAATTAATTAATGAGTTTGCTAAATTTGCTGGAGAAAGATTAACTATAGACTAGCAACAAACAATCAGACATGTAAATGAAAAACAATACTATGTAAAGCTTGGGCAATATGAAATGCTAGGCCTAAATCTGGTAAAAAAAAAAATACCTGTAGGATATATAAGCTGAAAACTACAAAATACACCTGACAAAAACTTTAAAAGAGCTATGTAATTGGAGAGCTGTATCTTGTTCACGAGGCAGGAGATAATATATTTCTAAGATTTCAATTTTGTTTTAGTTGGTGTTCTGACTAATACAATCTCAATAAGAATATCAAAGGCATGGTTTTATGGAAATTGGCAAGTTGACTCTAAATTTTAAATATGCAAATTATATATTGCAACAATTTGTAAATGTTACAACAAATATGTAAATTATATACAGCAAAAATACTTTTAAAAGCCAGTGGTCAATGTCTTAAAAATGAACAACAAAGTTGGAAGGATTAGATGTTTTTGCATAAGATTAAGGATATGTTCAGTCTAGTGTTTGAAAATTTTAAATGGTATATTAATCATTAAAAATGACTCCTTCCAAGACTTTGAAGCTTGCTGATGATTTAGACTATCCTGTAGAGCAAGCTCCAGTACAATAAGCGACCTGGTCTCTAAAACAAGGCAGATAGCACCCAAGGAGCAACACCTGGCTTACCCATGAACACAAATATATTTACACAGATATACACACTCACATGAACATCCACAAATATAAATACCCACACACATATACAGCTTAATTCCACACAAAACCTGTACATGTTAAATCATGCAAGCTATCTAGTTACCTTTCAATAAGTAAATGGATAAACAAATTGAGAGACAATCAGACAACAGAAATAAGAAATGTCATCAAACCATGAAAAATTATAAAAAATACTGAATACATTTATCAATAATTGAAAGAAATACATTTTAACAATTACACATACTGTATATTTGCAACTATGTAACTTTCTGGAAAAGGGAGAACTGTGGGAAGTGAAAAGATTGGTGTTTGGCAAAGTCTTGCAGAAAATGAGGGATATTTAGGGCAAAGCAATTCATTTTGCATGACACTGTCATTGTGGCTGCATGGCATTGTTATGAATTAACCAAACCCATAAATCTACCTACCACAGATGGAGCCCTAATGTAAAGGGACTTTAGCCAACAATGTATATCGATTTGTGTTCTTTGTTGGCAGCATATGTTCCACACTGATATAAGATGCTAACAGGGAAATAGGATGGTAAGTGGGAAGGAACTAGAATTAGTTGGAGGGAGTAAATGAGAATCTCACACTTTGTTTTCAATGTTTCTGGTATTGAAAATTGTTCTATAGTCTGCCTGAAAAGGACAGAACTATCACTGGTCTACTTAGAGCTGTACTGAATTCAGATTTTGTGGGAATAGCTTGAAGAGAAAGCTAAAGCCAGTTCCTTTTCCCGGGAGGTTATTGGTGATAACCTGTGAGTAAGGCACTTGGAGGCTGACAAGGATTGGCCAGCCACAGTGGAGATCAATAATATGAAGGGCTTTGAAGGAAGAATCTAGAGAGCCTAGCATTGGCTGAGCTGCAACCATGAAGAGAGAATTCAGTTATGAAGTGCTGGAAAGAACTTGATCACACTTCAGAGACTTGGGTCAAGTGTTGGCTCTGATTCTTGCCATGTGGTATGAGTTCTGGCAAGTGCCTGGGCATTTCTGCCCTTTAATTACCTCAGAGTTGCCTTGTCAACACACTAGCTATCTACCTTTGTTAGGAATCACAGTCTAGAAATATATTTAGCCTGAGCTAAGATATCCTTATGCATGTAAAATAGTGTGGAAAAGAACACAAAATACCTCATACCTAATACTTACATTATTTATATATTTAAACTATTCTGGATCTAATACACATTGTTGTGGAATATTATTTTAAGATGTGTTACATTTGTTTATGCTGTGGAACATTTGCTTAAGGATACAAGTATGTGTTGCATTCCTTTATGTTACATTTGTTTAACTCTGTGAAGCTGTGATACTTTGCCTGTCTAAAACACCTGATGGTCTAATAAAGAACTGAATGGTCAATAGTGAAGCAGGAGAAAGGATAGGAGGGGTTGGCAGGCAGAGAGAATAAATAGAAGGAGAAATTTGGGAGGAAAAGAAGGAATGGGAGAGGAAGGAAGAGGATGCTAGGGGCCAGCTACCCACCCACTCTGCCACACAGCCAGCCACGGAGTAAGAGTAAAAGTCAGACATACAGAAGTAAAAGAAAGGTAAAAGCCCAGAGGCAAAAGGTAGATGGATAATTTAAAGTTAAGAAAAGCTGACTAGCAACAAACCAAGCTAAGCCTGGCCATTTAAAATTAAGAATAAACCTCCATGTGATATATTTGGGAGCTGGGTGGTGGGCCCCCCCAAAAGAGTAAAGAGCTCAGAGTAAAAGAGCCAAAGCACCCAACAACACATTATTAAGTAAATTTTACTTGTTTGCTCTTAAATGTTTAATGTATTTACCAGAAAATTAAACATTACATGTGGAATTTATAGTTGTGGCTTTCACTATGTTTCTACTACAGAGCACCAGCTGTGTGCTTCACTAGTTCAATGGCATTTGGGAACACATACTACTAGCTTATAGTATATTTGCAGGTTAAAAAGAGTTTCACCCCACTCTAAAATGAGAGTGGGCGGAACAAAGGAGAGGAGGGAGACAAGACTCCCAAGGTAATCTCATGACAACCTTGAGCCATATTGCCACCCACTTGGTATCCCCTGGAGAAATTCTATCAACAGTAGCCCACTCTGGAATTGCCCTGAATAAATGAAAAGGAGCAAATTCCTTCCCTAGATGTAGACATAATCTGTAGTAACCCCATCTCTTCCTCTAGCTCTGTGCAACAATCAGCGATTTAGAGATGGGCCTGTCTTAAGTCAGTGTGTCTCTCCTCAGTCCACCTTGAGACTTGGCAGCAAGAGCAAGCAACCATGTGCCATGTTAGTGCGAGACTGACACCGTCACAGAGTTCACTCTACCTCATGGGCCAGGGAAAATCAAACTTAGGACCCAATATATTCTTAGTGTGCCTAGGACTGACATTCTTTTTCACTTATCCTTTTACAGTTTCAAACATCTATACTATTCTTTGATCAAGGTCCTGCATTATCTACTTAGGCTCCTAACCCTCCCACCAAGTCCTTTCTTCTTCCCCGGGGTCTCTCATATGTTCATGTCATTTTAATTGTCATTTATTTTATTTATGACCTGTTTCATTTAATTAGGGTTGTTTGCACGAATGGAAGATTATTCAGTTGGGTAGAGGCAAGGTGCCAATCATTATACCACTGAAGACTGTGACTCCTCCCATTGCAACTTTTCATAGTTTATAGTTCCTCTGAGAGTGGTGGGAACTTATAATCCCATTAATTATCCCTGATGCAGTGTTGTTGGGGGAAGGTCTTACCCATCTTTCTACTCATAGCCTCTGAATATCTAAGTCCAAGGATGCAAAGGCTGTGTCATGGGATTGGTTGGCATTGTTTTCAAACCTGCATTATCCAGTATCAGGAGCACAGATAACCTAGTTGCTGTTACTTGCTCCAGGAGCAATGCTGTGCACACACATCTTGCCTATTTCCATGTGGTTTTCAAGTCATCTCTTATTTATGTCTGATCTTTAGATAAAGATGTATGTGCTAGCCAACCCCCCCTATCTGTAAGCAAAGAAACTTAAAGATGCTGCTGTCTGCCTCCTTCCATGGATCCTGCTCAGCTCCTAAATAGTCAGTCCTGCCTCTCTTACTTCATTACTACCAGTGAAGCTAGATATCCTTACTTTGAATTTTATTCATTCAAAGAATGATTGCAATCAATTTGTCTGATATGAATCTCATTTCTTTGGCAGAACAGGATTCTTTCCTTCTCATTCATAAATTCTTTCACACACAGAAAATGGAATGTGTGGAGTAGCTGTCATGTTATGGTAGAAGTTAAAGTTAGGAAAAGAAACAAATGAGACATGTCTATGAAATATGCAGCCACAACACCAATATTTTGCAGCTTGTACAGTCTGTATATCCATATATGCCTACACATCTTAACTCATCATTCAGTAACTCATCAAACATCAAGAAGATGTTTCATGGTAATATCATAGATTCATCCCTGGGGTCCCTACCAAGGACTTGAAGAGGCAGTTTTTTAATGAAGGAAGGATGCATGGCTCAACCTTTCTACCTGGCCAGCCTGGTTTCTTCAGTTAGAATGTATTTCTGGAGTTTCTATGGCCACCGGGAACTTCAGGGTCTCTTAGAAGCTCTGGAGACTTGAACACTTTCTATCCATAGAACTTCCACACGGGAGCTCACTCCTTCCTGGAATCTGGACACATCAGCAGGGTACAGGTCCCCGTATTCCTGAACTGCTGTTACTGTGTCTGCACCCCAGGTCTGTCCTTGACTGTTAGACCTTGTGCTAACTTTTCCTGTCTTCCATATCATACCACGGGCTTTGGAAACACAGGGTCATATCACATTCATAGAGCATTCCCACCACATGGAACAGTGCCTGACATACAATTGCTTCTCACTGAGGACTTGGTTGATTACTGAGTGTTAAATGAAGAAACCGCACGACTTATATACTAAGAGAACACCAGTGTCTTCCTCACTCTGTGCTTCTTGTAGCTCCCTAACAAATACTCATTTGGTGTTTAGGGACTGTGGGTAAAAGTGTTGAAGCTATAGATGGAGAGTTTGTGATTTGATAGAATTACCAATCAGCTCAATAGATTTACTTTACAAATTACTAGAATGTGCCAGTCTATATTTGACACTTTATATGTGGGTGTATGTTTTAAAGTATCTTTGTGGTTTGCTTTATGGATTAGATAGAGGCCTCAGTTATTGGCAGCCACTGAGAAACTGATTAGCAGAGAGGGGTCCTTAGAAGGCTCTCTGTGTAAAAATCCTAGGAGGCAAAGGAACAACCAGGTGGCAAGTACCATAAAGATGCCACAGGTGGGTTTTTCATGATAACCATCAACAAATACTTCTGTGTCTGTCCTGCACGTGATTTTGATGTCTTAGATGGTGAGCACGTGACATACCATATTTGACTTCATTTTGGATATGGTAAGTAGAGAGATAATAAAAGCATGGGCCAGAGGAGACATTTTTCAGTCCTTCTCAAGTTCAGTGCATTTAATAACTGAAAGAAGGTAGAAGTCATAGAGACACATGGACAGCCCATGATGACTTGGGAGAGGGGATGATTCGACAGAGATTAGTGAGAAGGAGATTGTGTGTTAGATCTGAACTGAAGTCTAGTGTTTGTAACTCTTGTCAGGTGAAATGTCTCAGATAGTTGGTATTTGGCTCAAGAATTCCTGCTGTACACTGAGATTTTCCTGAGGAAAGAAAATGAATTGGGGCACTAGAAAAAAGGATGTGGAATGGCTATGTGGCAACCTGATGTTGTTCCCAAGTTAATGATTATAGGAACTTTAGAATGATCTCTTTGGCCACATGAGAACAGAATGTATGGCTGCATTGATAAAAACCAGTCCTGAGGAGTCCTGTCCAAGGTCTCCAGTGATCGGGAAGTAGACTAGTGTCTCATCAAGGATGAGGGCAGAGTTTTTCCCATGACATTTACTTTGGAATGGGGAAGAATACATTTATTACCCCACCCTACAGTTCCTGTACTCCCTTATTTGGAATGACCACTTTTCACTAATCGTGGTCTTCTACTCTCACACTGTATAAGTGATGGTGATAATAAATACCCAAATGCCCCAGCACCTTACTACTCTGGCTGCTTTGAGGACCAGTGGTGTGGGGTCATCTGAAAGCTCACACTTCATCCCAGAATTAAAAAAAAAAATCACCACAGGTACTTTTAACAAGACTCCTATGTAGTTTACATTCAGTCTGGCCCAGGGGCACTGTCCCAAATCTTTCTTTTCTCTATGATGGCCCTTTGGGGCCTTTAAAATTTCTCACACATCCGTCTCTTCGGTCTCAAATTATATTCTACATCGGGTCATCAGTCCATTTCCTGTTTATTTTCATCTTAAACATTGCTCTTCGTGAGTTACTGATGGATTGTGCCTCTGTCTTCCTGGGAATGAGACTTCCAAGGCTTTGTGTAGTCAGAGGTAGAAAAGAGGGAAGCAAGGAAAATTCACCTTCTTTACCTACTAGCTTAAATTTACATATGAGCAATAAGACTGCTTTGTACTTTTGTGACAATATCATTTCCTGATTTCCTACAATTATAAGATGAAACATTTCAGATTATATTGTCTTAAAGTTGAACACATAGATCAAACCACCATTTTGATTCAATAGAAAGCCATTTTCAGATCTTCAAATGGTTTTGATGGGTTTTTGGCTGGTGAACATTTCATAGGCAGAGAGACCAGAGCTGAGACTATTCCCTTTCATTCCCACTTTCCCATCCCCACAGTATATCAGAGTACACTGTGGGGTGAGGTGAGCTGGCTTGTGCTTGGGAAAAGGGGAGAATGAGGTAAAAATGAATAAACCCAATAAATAAAGCAGTACTGGCTGGGGTTTTATTCATGATATCATAATGATAAGATAACAGATGCTGATGAAGGAGGGCTTGGCTTGACCTTTGATAGTTTCCAAATGTTCTTGAAAGATGATGCTCACTGTTTTTTGGAGTAATCTTGCATCTACTTGCACTAGTTGAGTTGCAAAGCATCGTGACTCTTCAGATTACCCAGATTGCTCATAACTTTATTTCAGATAGTCTAACAATAAAAGTCTAACAATAAAAGAATGCATCTTCCAGAGGAAGAAGTTTTCCATAACGGCAACCTCACATTACTTATCATGTGATCTTGAATAATGAAATCTCCTTGTCTATAAAACATGGAACTTAGTGAATGCTTTTTGTTTGCCACCAAGACTCTAAAAATGCAAACTATTTGATATACAGGATTTAATAATTGGCATCTATTATCTGCATTCTAAAATAAAATTTAGAAGAATATACATATAAGAAATAATAGTTGAATTTGCTACTTGCACCTTATTCCCATCTCCTAGTACTGAGGGTAGTTGTGCTAAAATTTAGAGATGAAGTCCTCTCTTGGGACTTTGGTCTATGATGTTCACTGTATAAGCAGTCTTCAACTTAGAAAGTACTTCTATGAAGCTGATCTTGTTATTCAACTGTGTCAATAAGGAAGGTTTTTGAGTGTCAGTTTATCAATATATTGAGTAAAATAAGTATTCATAAATTCCAAGAAGTAATCCTGCTTGATGGGATGACATTCTGCTTCAACTTTGAACTTAAGAGGAGCCTAATGCAGTTTCTTTCTACGAAAGCAGCGGCTTAACTGTTAGCTTTTGTCGAATTTCTTGCTAATTGGGGTTTGTGGCAAAGTACCTCTGACCTCCCTGGCATGGAATGAGTCAAATGTTCTGTGCACAATATATTTGCATGGCAGGTGCTGAATGTTCACTGTAAGAATAATGAGGGTAGGTGTACTTGGAAGGCAAATATAATACACATCAGAGGACTTGAAGCCTTGGGGAAAGCAATGTTCTCTGTTACACCCTTGACCGTAGTGATATCTTAAGTTCATAATGTTGATTATATGTACTTATAGATTTGCCAATTAATACTTTTATATCCTTATTGAAGTAGTGCTTATGTAAGCGAGGGGCAGACCATTGACTGACATGCTTGAGGGGCCATGCATGGGGGAAGTAAGTTTTTGAATGCAAGTCTGAGTTTTATACGAGTGAGTGTTGAAAGGAGAGAACCACAATTCTTTAACTGCTTATTCTTGATTGCACTAATTTAAAAATTCACAATAACTGAAAATATTCAAATATAGAAATGTGTGAAAAATAAACAGTAGATACCCCCATTGCCATCTATTCACCACAAACCCAAAGAATTTTCTACAAATAATCATTACTAAAAGAAAGCATGTATTCTCACAAAATGTTCTAGTTTGGATACATAAGTAATTTTAATTAAATGCACTCAACTCTGCCATATTTGTAAGAAAGTAAAGAAAACTGACAAACCCCTCTGAAATCAGTAAGTGATATCAATTTATCTCACTCTATAATAGTGAAATGAAAACATTGTTTGGCTAATTGTGTTGATTTCTGAAAATGTACTTATCAAATTCTTGGAATTGTTGTTTTTAGATAAATTTGACTTCTGAAATTAATAACTATTGTACCTAAAAAGTTATCAATTAGAATTGGAAGGAAAATCTACAGAATGTCAGAAAATATTTGTAACTCACAAGTTTTATAAGAGATCGTGTTAGGAATGTATAAATACTCTTAAAACTAAACAATAAATACATATACTAATTTGAAAATTGGAAAAATATTTAAATGAACATTTCTTTGTACTATTTATTAGGCCAAATTAACAAATAAGAATTTGCTCAATATCATTAGTCTTTGGGGGGAAATTCAACTAAAAAACACATGCATGTAGGTCAAATATGCATGCATGGAAATAAAAAGTGGGTAGTATTTTTGCAACCCTTCTCCTTATCGTCTGGCTTTGACATACTTCCTATCTCCTCTCGCACATTTCCCCCTGAGTCTTAGAAGGGATGGTACTAATTAATGTTCTGTTTTGGGCTGAATACTCACCAGTCACTTATTACTGCCTCTTTGACCAGCAATGAGTTTCTGTGTTCACTGATATTTGCTGCAGAGTTCTTTGATCGAGACTCAGAGCAGCATTTGTCTATGATTTTAAACAAAAATATTTAGAGGGCAATTTGACACTATAAATTAATGAAACTGCAACATTTAGTGTCCCCCAGGGCTATGGGTGTGTGCGTTTGTGCCCTGAATGCTTGGCAGCTCAGTAAGGCACATGTTTGTGCAGAAAGGGACTGAGCAGACTTTGCTACTCTTCCTGTAGAACTTCATAAATGGTAGACACACAGTCAGTCATCTGCAGGATGCCCATAGGTTGCTCATTTTGAATATACCTGTCTTGGTCTAAGGCATTCCATGTAGGCAGCATTCTCAAGAGACCCCTACTGTCCAAGGCATGCTTTCCTGAATGCCCACATCACTTACACAGTTCTGCATCCTTACTGCCCTCCTTTTTAAAAGGGTACCATATTCTTTATACAGGAAATCCTTCCATTTAGGTTATAAATTTATTAAAATAGCTATCTATGTTCTTTCTACTATTTTGAGATTTACTTTTCTACTCAGTTTTGTATTACTATGGGTATATATATATAATATATATATATACATACACATACATGAAAGTCCTTTCACTTGATTTTTTCTTATATTTTTCTCAACTCTTCATATCCTCTTATATACTATCTAAATATATTACAGTTTCTTCACTAAATTGTCAAAGAGCCTTTATATTCCAAACTTTTGATCTCATAGGTGGATGATACTGTTAATAACCATTGTTATATGTCTTCTGTGCAGAAATTTGTCTCTGACACACTCAAACACACACTTACATACCAAGACATGGAATGCTGTGCAGTAATGTGTATGATATTAGGCTCCAGAAGACTGTGGTGATGTACATGCTCATCAGTGGATCCTACAGTGTGATTGATACACCAAGTGTCACTCTATCGGAGAAAACTGATTTTTCTCTTCCCCAACAGGTATTGATTGCAAATAGTTTCTTGGTTAGAGGTTGGACTTGGTGTCAACTCCCCCCCCCACATATGCTGTAATTTTGTCTGGCTTGAACTTAAGCAGGTATTGTGTGTGCTTTCACAGTGAGTTCATATGTACACCGGCCCTGTTATGTCTGGAAGATGCTATTTCACTGGAGTCGTTCATCACTTCTGGCTCTTACCATCTTTCTTCTCCATCTTCTGATTAAATCTCCAAGCCTCTGGGGAAGGGGTGTTTAAAAGATATCCCATTTAAGACTGACTGCTCCAATGTCTCTCACTCTTTGCACACTGTTCAGTTGTGGGTCTCTGTGTTAATTATCATCTTCTGCAAGAGGAAACTTTTCTGATGAGACTGAACAATGCACTGATCTATGGTTTGGCAACATTTCGTTATGAGTCATTTTATTGTGATGTTCATTTAGCAGGGATAATAGTAGTAAGTTTCCCTCTAGAGCCCATGACCCACCTCGTCTCAGGTTCTTGGCTTCATTAACATCGTCAGATGTGGTTTCTATCTCACGGAGTGAGCATTATATCCAATCAAAAGGTGGTTGGTCACTCCTATAACACTTTTGCCTTTATTGTATCAGTATATATTGTAGGCAGGATGCTGTTGTGGATTTCAGGGTTCATAACTGTGTGAGGACTGATGATTATTTTTCTCCTCCAGTATTGTGTATAGTGCCCTCCAGCATCATGAATGCTAGTCAGTAGGGATGAAGCTTCTAGTCAAGAACGAGGTACATTTCTCCATATTGATATACATGGTGTCTTCAGCAATAGGGCTTTCCTGTCAGGTTGTGTCCCCAGAAGAAAGAGAATAATTCAATTCATCCAAAGTAATCTTTAAGTGGAAACTAAATATTGATAGACACAGCATGGAAACAATGCATGTAGTAATGTAGCTGTGATCCATCACTAACTTTTCCATAGCTCGGAGTAATCATGGGACAAGGAACCACATCACAGCTGAATATATCTGCATTTTATTCAGAGGTATGGACAGATGGGTCAAATGGAGAAAGTGTTACCTAACTAGCATGAATAGTCAGAAAGTGTCTTAGAGGAGATGGATTTTACTGCATCTGCACGATGTAGCTTGCTGTAATGGAAAAGGTTTATTGAGAGTTAATAGATGCCTATGCATTTAGGTGTTTGGTTGGGAGATGTGGATAGCATCATCCAGTTAAGACCCTAGGTATCACAGGATAATGGTCCCTGAAATGTCACCATCACTAGGAAATCACACTGGCTGTCAATTAACATATCTAAGTATAAACTCATGCATTCATTCAAACTGACACGCTCATAAAAGTCTATCATTTCACACCAAGGCAAAGGCAAGGTCAAGCCACAAACTGTGTGCCAAAGAATGGCTTTCTATAAAAGAAAGAAAAAGAAAGAATCCCCCAAGGTCTCTTTCCTTACCAAGGGCAAAGTATTCCAGTGTGGGATTATGCCACATGTTTCCATTCGAGCAGATGGCAGCAAGGTTTGTCAGCAATGTGGAACTTGTTAAGGACGAAGGCCTTGCTGATAGAGATCAAGGAGGCAGCTTAAATTTACTTACTGGCGAGATGGTTTGTAATCCACTCATGCTAGTGAACATAATGCCTTTGTAATTACTTGTAAGTCAATTGAGAGCCTTCAGAATCAGCTCATGGGAAAAGGTTCCTGATCTGCTGTGTAGGCATCGACTGAGCAGCCCAGAAAATATGCCCAGTTCTTCCCCGAGATATTAAAGAGTGTTTCACATATTCATCACCTTTTGCTATATTGATTATAAAATAGTATTTTGTCTACCATAAGGAGGGGGAGTGGATACCAATAAAAGATTACTTTCAGGAAATGAATTGATGGATAATATCAGGATTGATTATCAGTAAAATCTGGCCATAATCACCAGCAATCCAAGGACTATATTGTACAGGGAAGGCACACTCAGATTTACTATGGTAACTTATAACTCACAACTACAGTGGCTGTCACAAGGCAAGTTAATTTCTCTCACATAAAGGTTACTTTCCGAAGTTTTCCACAGTAGCAATCCTCCATGTGTTGGCTCAAAAACCCAAATTATTTGAAACTTTTTATTTTTTATTATTTTTTAATTTTTTTGAGAGAGTCCAGTTATTTGTCTCAGGATGGCCTGGGACTTCCATTGTAGTCCATGCTGGCCTCAAACTAGATAATAGTCATGGACCACAATGCTCATATTCAGATACTCTGAAAGTTAGCATCTCTACATCATCACACACTTCCATAAGTCCAGACAGGGAGGTGGAATGCTGGGTGGTCCTGGATATGCCATGGGCAATTAAATGTTAAGCACCAGAGTGGTTCACATCTGTTCTATCCACAACCTTTTGGGAAAGAACTAGTCTCCATCCAACTTCAAGCTGAGCTTAGAAGTTTAATCCCCTTGTATATTAAGAAAGGGCGGGAAATGGATAATAGCAAGTATTCAAGGTTTGTTTTAATGCAGATTGTTTAAAAATTGCAAAGAAACTTTATACATTAAGGATTAATGCATTTTAAACATGAAAGGGAATATAGATTAGGCACCAAGAACATTGGTTTGGGGGGAGACAGCCTTTAATTATCCTCATATTACAATTATGGATCCAGACAAGTTAGAATCCCTAAACTTAAGTAACGTTTTGTTAATTTAGGATGAGATTTCATGCTGTATAGCTTGAGGCTAAAATGTAGTAGGTAAAATGGTTACTATAGCTTCTGACACAGTACTCAAAACTCTAGTTTCTATCATTAGCAGAAAAATGATTATCAGTGGCTAAGAAATGGAAGTCTAAAGTAGAGACTTGGCTGGAAAATAAATGTCTTTCAACCTAGGCAGATATTACTCACGGTGGTCAGTGAACTTGTATTTTAACTCCTAGGCTGTGCTGCTTCTATGGTACTATGCTTGTCTCGGGTTTGCATGTACCAAGACTCACAGTTCTTGTGTACCCATATTTGAATGGTCATGCATTCTCAGGAAATTCTGAGACAGCCATGTCTCACATGCAGCCATGTGCAGCCTCTCTGTTCATTTGGCCTTGCGATCCTAGCCCAATTATATCCACACAGAAGACATAGGTTTAGTCGCAGTTACTCAAGCATCTAGAATGGAAAGTGTAGAGCACTATGTATATTTCAGGAGACTTGGGCTCTTGTTATTATGTCATTTAGGACTTGTATGATTTTAGGTGATCTTGTAAGTTATCAGCTACAAAATATGGATTAACAGGAGTCTGCATCATGATTATTGACAGTGGAGAGATCTGTCCTTACTTTTTATTGGCAGGGAATCAGATAAAGACCTGAAGACACCCTGAAATATCCTAAACGATGAAACATTGGTTTCTGATAATGCTGACTGACTTAGGAACAGACAAGTGATCTACTTAACAAAGAACCACACTGCATAGAAACACAGATCAGTGAGATACTCATGGATTTGCTCTGAATTCAAGGACCCATACTGGAAACTATTAGTGATTTGAAAGTTCTGACACATCTTTCTCTGGCCCAGTAGGAATTTGCTCTCTGCAATCCAGATTGCTACTTTTGAAACATAGGAGAAATACATATCTCATAATTGGGGCTGCTCCTTCCAAGTCACAAATTCCTCAGCACACAAAAGCATGGTGACAGAGGTTGAGGGTTAGGCAGTGCTATATCTGGCTATTTTGAACAATGATACAATAAACACGCAGTTGCAGATAGCTCCTCAGTGTACTAATTTCAGTCCTTCTAGATATGTGCCCAGGGAGATTGCTTGGCCAGATCATAGTCCTCAATCTTGCTTTTTGACGAGCCACCAGCTGTTTCCCATGATGACTGTATCAACAGTTTGTGTAAGACAGGGTTTTTGTTTTGCTTGGAGTCTTAGTAAGAGTTATCTGTAAAACTAAGCCTGTTAATATTAGTGTTTCTGCTCATGTGAAGGAGAGGATAAGAAAGGTAAGAGTATTACCATGGCTTTAACTCTCCATTTGATTCTTTGTCTTCTTTTTCATGCTTTTTTGTTCTTTGAGACAGGGTCATATATATCTCTGACTGAATTCAACCTTGCTGTGTGGCTTAAGGTGACTTAATGAACTTCTGCTTCTTCTGCATCAGCTCAAGAATTACAGGGTTGCACCACCACACCTAGTTCATTCGAGGGTGGAATCCTAGAATTCTTACATGCGTGGTGGTGAACCCTTGACATCTTCAGCCCCCAGTTTTATTTCTTTAATAGACCATTTGTCTGTTTTTTCTTTTGATATTGAAAATTTATTGTTTTCCTAGAAACATTCATTATCTCATCTTAGTTTTCAAATTTAGTAGGACAAACCCATTTTTGACATTAAGTAAACACAGAAAAAAATCTCTACCTGTAGCTACATTCTTACTGAATTTTTCCTTGACTAATTTTCTTATCCATTTGATCATTGTATTAGTATCTCCAAGAGTAAGTTTGAATTTTTTATTTTTCTCTGTTTTTTTCATAAGGAAGTTGGAGAAGGGTAGTTGATGTACAAAAATAAGAAATATATGTGCATATGTATGTATGTATATATACATACACAAATAGTTTGTCTCTTTGTCTCTCCTACTATACACACACATATATACTCACAAATGTTTGTGAATGTGTATGTCCCTGTATATATTCCTTTAATTGCCACCCACAAATTTTATATGTGATAATTTCATGCTCTTTTTCCAATTTCATCTTAATTTCTGGATCCTAGGCATTTCTTTTTCTGTAAGCTCACTTGCATGTTTAAATATGTTTCTCTTGATAGTGTATTAATTATGACAGGAGGTTCTGGAGTCTCTTGGTCAGCCAACTATGTAGCTGAGATTGAGAACTTCTTAGAGTTTATAATGATAGATTTTTTTTTGTACCAAGAGTGGAGAAACATTGCAGAACCACCAAGGTTTCTGGAAATAATGTGATGCCCAAGGCAGTGGAGCAGTATGTGAATTTATAGCCAGGAATGTTCATTTATAACTTTTCTTAATGATCATTGTAAATCAGAGTCAAGTGGGTGCTTCCTTTCCATTTCCTCATCTGTGAACCAAGAATGAGAATGTCTTTGTTGCTTATAGTATGAGGGTAAAATAAGAAGGTCAGGGAAGATGGTTGTAAATGTAGGAGTATTTTTTAGAACACAGCATACAAAAGGTTCTAGCTACCCAGTGTTTGGAGTCATCTATAATGGGATGTAATTTAGTGATATCTGTATATAAATCACCGAGTAGTAATTTCTCTTGTCAATTTTTAGGTGTGCTATATAAGTTCTTCAGATTTTTACAGTCTCACATAATTATCATGTTTAGACATGTGCTGAACACATTAAATGTCAAATTATGTGACATCAAAGCGCCAATGCTTTTTAAATGCTTGTGAACTGAGGTGGAAGGAACAAAGAACTTGCATGAAGGCCATCTGTACGGTCTGTAAGGTTTCAATCCTAACGCCTTAATCTATGCACTGTGTCAGGGTCCCATCTTTTATAGACTCTGCCACATCTGTACAGCTGTATACTTCCTGGTGTTTGTCTTCTTTACATTGTATCTATTAGCAATTTATTGTTAATAAAACAATATGCATATACAGAATCAAGACTGCAGAACTCATTCTTAGACATTAGGCAGTTAGTCAAATTCTAAGGGGCAGCTATCTTTACTTAATGACTCTGAGTTCTAATAATAAAACATATTAAAACTAAACTCCCTTCAATGAGATAATGTAAGTTACAGTATTTAAGTAGTCTTTTCTATTGCTTAGGAACATTTTCTAGACCTGGATGTATTATTATAACTCCTGTCCATTTTAGATGTTACTTTCCATGTAGCAGTATAAAAGTAATTTTTCGCCGGGCGGTGGTGGCGCACACCTTTAATCCCAGCACTCGGGAGGCAGAGGCAGGCAGATTTCTGTGAGTTCGAGGCCAGCCTGGGCTACCAAGTGAGCTCCAGGAAAGGCGCAAAGCTACACAGAGAAACCCTGTCTCGAAAAACCAAAAAAAAAAAAAAAGTAATTTTTCTTAACAACAACACAAATAAATCACCCATATAAGCTGTTATCCTTTAGACTGCTGGACTATATCTCACATGAAGCTATGTGAACTCCTTAAGTGTTATGAAGGGTACTGGGCACACTTGTCCTGTGCCTTCTTCACTTATACTATGAGGAAACCTCCAAGCCCAAGCTCGTGGGCTTTTGTCATTTTAGATCTGTGAAGGGGAAGGTCATAAAATTTTAGTCTTACATCTGTATGATAAAAAGTAAGACACTGATATTTGAAGATACTAATAGTTTCACTATCCATTGAGACACCATCCCGATGAACATTGTCCATCTACTAACTCAAGACAACAGAAGATCAGTGCTCTCTGAGAAATTATTTGAACATTCTTGAAGTTTAGGATTTCCACCAGTGAACTCTCACCTAATTTGCTTGTATAGCTGTAATTATTTTCTGCATGAAATTTTCTTTTTATTTTTCCTTTAAATGTCGACAGGTGTATGTACATTCATTATATAGACATTTTATAAAGATATTTTTAGTTAAGTGTATCATACACTTTGAAAATATCCACCCCCATATTTTCCATTTCCTCCTTCTCCTGCTAGTCTTGTTTCTGCTTTCTTTAATGCCGTATACATGTGCAAATGATATTATGTATCTTTATAAAATTTACTCTCCAAAATGATGGAAAATACGTGCCGTTTGTCTCTGACTCTCAGTTGATTTAATTAAATATGATGGTATCCACTTGTATCCATTTTTCCTGCCAATGATATAATCATTCTTTTCTATGTCTGAATAAAATTCCATAATGTGTATATATCACATTTTTATCAGTTCATCCATTGAATTACACCTAGGTTGATTCCATAGGTTGGCTATTTTGAATACTCCTTTGGGTGTGTGTCCAAGTGTAGTTGAGTCATGGTGGTTCTTTTTTTAGTATATAGAATGGCTAGACTTTTTCATAGTGGCAAGATTATCTTAACTTCTCGTTAGCAATGAATAAAATTTCTTTTCCTAAACTTTACAGCATTTGTTAGTTGTTTTCTTACTAATAGCCTGAAATCATCTTTACTGGGTAAGCAAGATTCTCAATATAGTTTTAATTTGTATTTTGCTGATGGATAAGGATATTCAACATTTTTTTTTGCAGACTTATTGGACATTTCTACTTTATCTTTTGAGAACTGCATGTTCGTTTCATCATCCTATTTAGTGATTGGATTATCTGTGGGTTCTTTTAGTATTTAGTATTTTAGTATTTAGTATTTTGAGTTCTACATATATATTTGATACTAGTCAATGTATATCTAGCAAATATTTTCTTCCATTCTGTAGGATGTTTCTTTATCCAATTGTTCCTTTCACTGAGCAAAATCTTTTGGATTTTACAGAAGTCCAATTCTTGATTTCATTTCATGAGTTACTGGAGTCCTTTCAGAAAGTTCGTGGATATGTCTGTAACTTGACATTTTCTCTCTGACAACTACTGTGTCTTTATATAGTTTTTGGTGTTAGGGTAATGCTGGTGTCCTAAAATGACTTTGATAGATTTCTTTTTCTTACTATTGTACAGAATAATTTATGAAACAGAGTTCTGATTTTTTTCTTTGATTCTTGTAGAATTCAGCACTGAATCTATCTGAGGCTGAACTTTTTATTGTTGAGAGACTTTTTATTACTGTTTTGATCTCATTGACTTTTATAGATCTGTTTAACTTGTTTCCATGTTTTTGGTTTTAATTTTGATAGATCGTGTGTATCTAGAATTTTATGTGTTTCTTCTAGATTTTTCAATTTATTGGGATGTTTATTTGCCCCCAATCCCAAGTTGCGTTGCTATCTGCTGTAATGTCTCTGTTCTCATCTTTAATATTCTTAAATTGGGTCATTAGTTCTCTCCTTTGTAATAAGTTTGACTAAGAGTTTGTCAATGTATTCATTTGGCCAAAGAACCAACTCTTGGCCTCATTGATTCTTGGCATTTTTCTTTTCATTTCCCTCCCAGCAATTTATAATTTGATCTTGAATTCAACGTGAGTTTGTTTTTGTAGGACCCCAGGATATACTATTAAGTTCTGGCGGTTTTACTTTTGATATTTATTTTTTTTAAGTTAGACATTTGCAATTATAAATGTCATTCTTAGAAACACTTTTAGTATATGCCTTGGGCTCTAGTATCTCCTGCTTTCATTTCACTTGATTATAGAAATTAAAATCTTTTTCTTCTGATTTCTTTGATACATTCATCCTTTAATAGTAC
>CABHPR010129301.1:14504-27434 GCA_902168415.1 Peromyscus melanophrys
CTCTCGCTCTCGCTCTCGCTCTCGCTCTCGCTCTCGCTCTCGCTCTCTCACTTATGGTGTAGGCATGCAGGTCTGTAGATCTGTAGAGACCAGAGGTTGACACTGTGTATCTTAATCTATTGCTAAACCAGAGTTAGTTGATTGGCTACACTGGTCAGCAATGGAGCTCCTGCGATCCTCCTGCCTCTGCTGCTCACCCTTAGTGCTGACATACAGGAAAATCCTACTTTTTACACGGGTGATAGAGATTCCTGCTTAGTTCCTTGTGTCTGCACAGCCAGCACTCCACCCACCTCATCCCATCTTCCCAGCTTCCCTCTTAACCTTTGGTTGTCATGTTGAGCAAAACAGGAATGCAGATGTCTCTCTCTATAGCACTAACTGTACGTATTTCTGTTTACATGCCCATTTTATATATGTTTAAAAAGGGGGGGGTGCAACACGAATCTTAAAAGGTCTTATTAATAGAAAACCCGGAGCTAGATACTGGGGTGAACGCTGAAAGACCAGAGAAGCAGAGCAAACCACAGTCAACCCACCTTGCCAACTCCTCAGCTGATCCTGTTTCCTCACACTGAAAGCCTCTGAGTCCTCACCTGAAAGGGTCTTAGCTGAACTGCTGCTGCCATTGGCTTACTTCCAGGAAATCCTCAGTCTAAAGAGTGAGTGTTCCTGTTTCCTCATGCCTTATATACCTTTCTCCACCCAGACATCACCTCCTGGGATTAAAGGCATGTGTGCTTCCCAGTACTGGGATTAAAGGTGTGTGCCACCACTGCCTGGCTCTGTTTCCAGTGTGGCCTTGAACTCACAGAGATCCAGACAGATCTCTGCCTCCCGAATGATAAGATTAAGGGTGTGTGCCACCACTGCCTGACCTCTATGTCTAATCTAGTGGCTGGCTCTGTCCTCTGATCCCCAGATAAGCTTTATTGGGGTGCACAATATATCACCATAGGGGTGTGGGATGTATTTGGAGGCTGTGGAAGGTTCTCCATTGCAGAGTGCTTGCCTGGATATTCAAAGGCCCAGACTCAATAACCAACCCCACGGTGCACAAAGAAAGGAAGAAAAGAATATAAATGAATGGAATTTTTTTTTCACTGACAAGAAGTTTGAACTGTTTCCCTTCTCTGATTATCATGAAAGACACCCCCACCCCCAACCCATCCCCAGAGCACACTCTTTTCGCTGGTCAAGTCTTCTTCTTCCTATAGTTGTCAATTGGCAACCAGCTCATCCATGTTGCACAGGGAGGCTGAGAACTTGATATGTAGAATGTATGGCATCCTTCAATAGCTTGGTTGCTGTGTATCTGCAAGACAAACCAATTACTAACAGGTTTGCTACCTGGGGACATCAGACCCCTTTGAAAATACTTAACTGCTTAAAACATACAGCTGCCTTGAACTGTGAACCTAATTAGTCTTAAAAATAAAAACCCAGAGTGAAAACTGAAAGATCAGAGAAGCAGAGCAGCCAGCTCCTAGAGAGTTCTCACCTCTATGAATCGTCAGAACGAATAGGGGAGAACCTGTCTCTATGAATCCTCAGACTGAATGGGCAGCAGGGACAGATCCTGTCTCCACCTCCTGAGTGCCGGGATTAAAGGCATGTGCCACCCAAGTGCTGGGATCAAAAGCATGAGATCCCAAGTGCTGGGATTAAAGGTGTGCACCACTACTACCACCACCACCACCACCACCACCACCACCACCACCACCACCACTACCGCCACCACCACCACCACCTGGCTGTTTCTCTTTTAGACTGGTTCAATCTCATGTAGCCCAGGGTGGCCTTGAACTCCTGATCTTCCTGCTTCCTTCTCCCAAGTGCTGGGATTAAAGGTATGTGCCACCACTGCCTGGCTTATATGGTTAACTAGTGGCTAGCTCCACCCTCTGATCTCCAGGCAAGCTTTATTTGGCAGAACACAAACAAAATATCATACAGCACTGCCTATTCTCTAAGGAGAATTTCATCTTTGCTCAGTTGTAGAAGTTAGCTTGAGGACAATGATAAAAGAGTATACTTAATATATTCAGCCTTGAAAAAATATCTTAGGGGATTTCACACCAAGAACTATTTAAACCCTTGGATTATGATCATCTTTGCAAGTTTTGTCAAAGATGAGACAGCTAAAATCAGGGGTTGGCAACTGTAGGTCAGATCTGCCTGCAACTGAGTTAAAATCAGGGGTTGGCAACTGTCGGTCAGATCTGCCTGCAACTATTTTAGTTTGGCCAACGTAGAATCTTTAAAACTCAAAAATGTTAATTTAATCCCCCCATCAATTCTGATTTGGACACATTTGGGAAAACAGGATGATTAGGTCAGGGTACTGTGGGTAGGAAGGGAACCAGCAGCAGACACTGGCATGGGGTATGATAGTGTGAGCTGTTATATATTTGGGATTCCTCCCACTTTCTTGGCACATAATTCTTCAAACCCTTGGCATTTCCTGAGTGATGGATGTCTTTTTTGTATTCCACTGGATTCCCAGATGGCTGGTTTGAAGGCTAATCTTCACAGTCAACATGACTATATTTAAAATCACCTAGGAGACATTTGTCTAGGTGTGTTTGTGAGGGTGTTTCCAGAGTTCAGTTGAGGAGGGGAAATACATCCTGGGTGTGGGCACATGCTTCCTGGTCAGTGCTATGGACCAAGCTACTCCCACTGCCCTGCCTTAATGCACTGGATTCCTTTAGATCATGAGCCCAAATGAACTGTTCCTCCTTAAGTGTCTTTTGGCCGGGTCACAACAATGAAGAAAATAACTAATACAGCGGGGGCCTCCCCAGGAGCACCAGAATGGAGAACAGTCACAAGAAGGTGTGAGGTTAAGACCAGAAGGCTGGAGTTTCAGCTCTATGCAGCTAGCCTGAAGCAGATTAAGCTGGCTGAGGATTTAGGCAGCCATACCTAGTTAATGGAGCCTGTGCAAAGGAACTACTCAGAGTTTCAGAGCACTTAACACATGCAGGTTCCTATGCTAGAGAGGTCAGAGAAGTCCTCCCACCCTCCCATAACACAAAGCTGGGGACAAAGTCTTTAATCGTGAGCCTGTGGAGAGAGATTTCAGAAGATGTAAGCCAGCACAGTAGGGTCTTCACACCGCAAGCTGTGTTGACATCCACGCCTGGCGTAGCTCCTGGAGAACAAGGGAGCCTGTGGAAGTCTGATGTCCAGTCAGTCTGCTGTGTCCTTGACCTCCTGTGTCTTCTCTACTGCTCACTTCAGGGCAGGCCCCATGTCCAGCAGTAGATGGCCAACACAAAGAGAGCTCACTGGTGTTTGTAGACTTTCTGTCTCATATTGCTGTGTTTGGGGATTTTGTCTTACTGATCCTTTGTTTATATATTATGTTTTCCTATTTTGTGTTTTTATAGGTTCTGTTTGTATGTGTTTTGTGTTCTCTCTCTCTCTCTCTCTCTCTCTCTCTCTCTTCTCTCTCTCTCTCTCTCTCTCTCTCTCTTTCTCTCTCTCTCTCTCTCTCTCTCTCTCTCTCTCTCTCCCTCTCTCTCTCTTTCTCTCTCTTTTTCCATTTTCTAACTGTTTAGTTTGTCTTGTTGGGGTTTCTTTGTCTGTCTATTTGCTTTATGAAGACAGAGAGATAAAGAGTATGAAGTTGGGTGAATGGGGAGGTGAGGAGTACCTGGGAGAATTTGGAAGAGAGGAGAATGTATTCAGAATATATTATATGAAAAAAAATTTAATCAAATACAAGTAACTTCAGATTCACTTTCAATCCTTGGTGAACCTTGGTGGTTCATCTTAACTGGAAATGAGGGGAGAGTAAGAACAGGTGTGTGAAGACAAACCAGGAAGTTTCTGGAAGTAGAAACAGGAAGGAATAGTAAAAGGTAAAGTTGCTAGGAGCCCTAAACCCAAGAGGCTAAATGCAGTCCCTGGGATTAGCTCTGTACATTCACCTGCCATTATGTTCTTCTTTCATTCAGTCACGTGCTCCTGTCTGTCTGTCTTGGTTACAAATGTCCTCTCAGACATGGGCCTAGGACCTGGTACAATATAGTTTCTCCCTGAATACTTTGTTGACTGAGCCCCAAGATTGTAAAGCTACTTAGAACCAGAAACTAGACCCCCCCCCCCTGAATCTTCTCCACTTTAGCGCACTTATCACTGAGCCCTGTTGTGATCCTACCTACTGGAGTCAACTCACAAATTGAGGGGAGTGAAATGTGGGCTCCCTGGAGATGCCACGGAACTGCCAGCAAAAGGTTTCTACTACTGCCACCTTGCCAGTGATCCCCAAACTGTCACCCCAGACACACACACACTAAAAAAATAAGTAAGTAAGTAAATAAACAAACAAACAAATAAATAAAAACCTTGATTCTGGGTGGAGCTATGCACCAGAATCACCAGAATTAGCTGTGCACTTAGAGGGATAGGACTTTGGCCACATGATACCAACCTTGCCTTGAGATTTTTGCTATATAGGCAAAGATGAAAAAGAAGGAATGTTCTAGATGAAAAATCACATAAGGAGCCTGTTGTTAGAATCTTAGATGGGGGGCTGGAGAGATGGCTCAGAGGTTAAGAGCACTGGCTACTCTTCCAAAGGTTCTGAGTTCAATTCCCAGCAACCACATGGTGGCTTACAACCATCTATAATGAGATCTGGCGCCCTCTTCTGGCCTGCGGGCACACATGCAGGCAAAACATTGTATACATAATAAATAAGTAAATCTTTAGAAAAAAAAAAAGAATCTTAGATGGTCTTATAATAAAAAACCCAGAGCCAGATATCAGGGTGAAAGCTGAACGATCAGAGAAGCAGAACAGCAGCCACTAGTTGAACCTCTATGAAATCCTCAGTCTAAAGAGAGTGAGATCCTGTTTCCTCACACCTTATGTACCTTTCTCTGCCCTGCCACATTACTTCCTGGGATTAAAGGCGTGTGTGCTTCCCAAGCAGAGACATGAGATCTCAGGTGCTGGGATTAAGGGTGTGAGCCACCACTGCCTGACCTCTGTGTCTAATCTAGTGTCTGGCTCTGCCTCTGATCCTCAGGCAAGTTTATTAGGGTACACAATATATCACCATAGGAGCCAACCAACAGTCATCAGTCCACCATGACTACTCACAGCAATGATGCATTACTCAGCTAGGCAGCCATGTGGGAATGTGAGGTGGAAATAACATTGACTGACCTTGGAAAAAGATTAAACTGGTCAAGCTGTATTCTGAAGACAAGGGAGAATAAGTCACTGCAATTGGTACTATTTCATCATGATAAGAATATATGTTCATTGTTCAAAAGAGTTTTCTAATTCTTATTATCATGAGAAAACCAACGTTAACATGTTAAAGTGTCTCTTAGTAGTCATTTTCCTAAACAAGTGTGTTTGTACATATGTGTATGTATGAATGCATATGTGTGCATATGTGTCCATATGTGTGTATATATGTGTGTGTATGCGCGTGTGTATGCATATGTGTATATTGTACATGTGTATGTGTACATGTGTGTGATGTGTATATGTGTGTGTGCTCTAAGGCTCTAACACACTTTGTTTTCTCATGCATTTATTCATTTAAAAAGTACCAAATCATTTTTTAACAACTGATTAAGTCAACTCATTAAAATAGTTGACTTTGGCATCTGCAATCATGACTTCAACCTCCACTCCTGGCTCAATCCTGAGGGGAGTATTTTTGTTTGACGATTTCAGAAGGACTGCATAAGCCAATGAGTTGCTTGTGGATTCTCATCTGGAAGCGATCCCATGTCTTGGAACCTTCACCACAAGGTGTTTTTCTTGTAGTGATGCTCAGTGTCTCGGTAGGCATGCGCACCAGTCCTTGCATTTTTCAGATTCGTTTCCCTAGAGCCTCTGATCAAGTCAGCACACACCTTCTCCGGAGGCTTCACGTTGCAGCTGGTGAGAGTGATTCAAAGTCGTTGAATTGCCCTCTCGGGCTTCACCATCTTTCTGGTATCTTTAAAAGCCATGGCTGTGGGACAGCTTCCTGATGGACTTTTTCCTCAGCAGGAGCGAACAGCGGTGAGTCAGGATGGGAGCAGACTGAACAGAGCTCCACTGCACACACCACCACGTCTCAGAAAACAGCAACCGTTTTTTGAAACACAAGCAATACAAGAATGAAAAATAGTGACCAACATTTCTACCCTGAAGGCAGAAATTTATTGTCCGTACTTCAGGCTGATTCTGCAAGTTTAAACATGTCAGATCATAATATCCATAGGGACCCAGCCTGATGTGACTACAGCCATTTTATTACAGATGTCATTTTGTGTGCCAGGTGACACCTTGGCACACATCCTGGCCCTTACAGGACAAATAGAATCAGCCGTATAATCAGCCAGATTTTCTTGCCATAGACTGTCTCAGACGCTTGACTTGTTGACTGGAGGAACCCAGGGCATCCAGGTTGCTCACAGCCCACCTGTGTGTAGTTCAGTCTGTGAACCCTTCTCCCTGCCATGAGGTGTGATGAGCTTCCTGTCTGGCTGTCGGCAAGGTATGTTTCTGTCTGTGAGTTCGTAATAAATTACACTCTGGCCTCCTGAGTTTGCCCTCAGCCTCTCAGCACCTTCCGCCTTTGGGCGGTGGTTTTTAGTTGCTAGAATTTCTGAAACAATACCATACAGTTTTATTGGTGTTATAAATCCCAGAGATGCTCAGCCGTAGGCTCTTATAAGAGAGACTACTCCCCAAACAGACACAAATGCATTCACTTGGAACAGCATTTTACGACCTCCCATAACTGCAGAGCAGATTATAACTGACGTATTACTTGGAGCTTGCTGGAGAGCGGGCCCGGCCTTGAAGACTTGGGCGTATTTCAGCTCTGTGGTCAGAGCTTTTGTGGTATTGTCCCCCTCTTCCATGGAGGGTCCAGTCACTGCCCTCACTAACTAGTCCAAGCCGATAGCCTGGTCTAAGTTGTTTCTCTTCCACAGCTGACCTCAAATTCTTCTCCATGAGCCTTATCAGTAGACAGCCCATAATAGAAACCGAAACTGCTCCCAAGAGGTGGCAGCTCCAGGAATCCCGATGATCGAGCCTGAGACAATGATCAGCTCTCCATAACTGCATCAAGATTGCTAAACGCACACTTCTTAGCACCCCACCCTTGACCCTCCCTCCCCCACTTCAACTACTCTCCCTCCTCACTCCTGCCCTTACCCACACCAGGCTCTTCCTCAACAGTCTTTTTTTTTTAGGGGGGGGGAAGGGGTGGCACATACCTGTAATCTCAGCTCTCAGGAGACCAAAACAAGATTTGTGTGAGTCTGGAGTCAACCTGGGCTACATAGTGAAATTCTCTCAATGTCCCCCCAAGAAGACAGGTAGATGAAAAAACTGAGGAAAATTAAGTAAATATAGCTCATCCTGAGGATACATTCCAAGACATACACACCCTAGTGAATGCCTAAAACCTGGATGGGATTTTCTTATTGTTATTTGAATCATTTTTTTATGTAATTTCTTTATTGAGTCTTTAGGAATTTCACATCATGCACCCTAATTCCACTAACCTCCCAGTCCCCCATATCTTCCCCTCACCCCTGCAGTGCCCCCCACAACAGAAAATTAAAAATCAAACCATACCCAAACAAAGAAAGTAAAAAAACAAAAGAACAAAACAACTCCCCCCCCCAAAAAAAAAAAAAACACTCTTAAATTCTTCATCTTTGCCACCTCTCCAACACCTCTTCACTTGCCCTGGTGGCATTGGGAGCAGTGTGTCACACAGTACACCCTTTTGTCCAATCAGCTTTACCAGCAAATGTTCATTGCAATGAGTCTTTGGTCTGGTTCAAGGCCTCTAGTTCCTGGTACACCATCATCACTAGATCCTCACCAGAACTCCTCTGGAATATCCCATGGCCACCACAAGTCATAGAGATCCTGCAGGTATCATTCCACAGGACCAGTCCCTTCATGAGTTTCAACAGGCCCTATGTGGGGTAGATGTCAGGGTGGGCCAACCCAAGGCCCAGCTGTGGGCCTGGGGGGTAGCTGAGCTGGTCAGTCTGGGTCATTGGGGCTGCCCCCTTAAAGGAGGGGTCCTGAAGCCAGCTCTCCTATGCCCATGCTATGAGGGTGAGTTCTCCTCACCCATGGTGAGGGGTGGAGCCATCCCTCCCAAGTGCAGGGGCCAGCTCTCCCAGGAGGGTTGGGGCCAGCTCTCTTGTTGCAGTGTCCAGCGAGGGGCAGGGCCAGCAAAGGGCAGGGCTATCTCAGCATGGCCCTCTGAGGAATCCTATAGCCCCCTGAGGTAATACGAACCACAGACATCTACACAGGCCCCAGCTGCAGCCAGACCACAATCCTAGACATGGCCCATGGCCTTTGATGGTAACAGGAGCCTCGGACATCAACATAGACCCTGACTGCAATAAGGTCACGGACCCAGACAGGGCCCTCAGCTGCAGCTCTGGCCGGGACATCACCATGGCATTAGGTAGCAGCACAAGCCACCTTATGCTGGTCTGGGCTATGGTCTGGGCTGCAGCATGGCCCTCGGACACCAACATGGACTCAGGTGGCTGACCTAACCCTGGGCTTGCACACAGGAGCCATGGACGTCTACCCAGGCCCTGGCTGCTGTAGAACCACAGACTTAGACATGCCAAGGGTGCCATCACCATGGTCCCAGGTGGCAAGCGGGCCTCCCACATCAGCCTCCTCCTCACCGCCTTCACTTCTTCAATCTGTCTCTTTCCACAGCACACAAACCACTCCGCTTCCCTTTCTCTCCCATTTCTCCACCACATACTTGGTCATCCTAATAGGACCCACCTACTCAGTGCCACAAGGAATGGGGCTGGCCTGTGGATGTCTTCCCAGCAGGCAGCCAGCCCCGGGCCTTGAGGGCCCAGGCTGGCCTGCCTCCACGGAGTCTTAATGCTGTTCAAATCTTAAATGGCCTTATTAAAAAAAAAAAAAAAAAAACCAACAACAACAGAGCCAGATATCAGGGTGAAAGCTGAAAGATCAGAGAAGCAGAGTAGCCAGCCACTAGTTCTTACCTCTATGAAATCCTCAGCCTAAAGAGTGAGTTCCTGTTTCCTCACACCTTATATACCTTTCTCTGCCAAGACATCACTTCCTGGGATTAAAAGCATGTGTGCTTCCCAGTACTGGGATTAAAGGTGTGTGCCACCACTGCCTAGCTCTGTTTCCAGTGTGGTCCTGAATTCACAGGAATCCAGATGATAGGAGTAAGGGTGTGTGCCACCACTGTCTAGCCTCTATGTCTAATCTAATGGCTGGCTCTGTCCTCTGATCCTCATGCAAATTTATTAGGGTACACAATATATCACCACATCTTCATGCCACAGTCAATACCACGGAAGCAATGCTTGCGTTGTTAGACTTGGGTCTTTGTTGGTATTGGCCATACTGACCTAAACTCCTTTCATGAATCACCGCTTGTCTCTCTGCTGTTCTGATCATTTTTGGGACAAGTGGCCAGGCCTGGTCTGTTGGGGTCTCTGATACAGAATAAAGAGTTAAGATCTGGGGAATAAGCCCTCCATGTGTTCAAATGTAAATGGCCAGTATGCAGCCAGCTGCCCTCTGTCTCCTGGCTGCCCTGGGCACCTTGCGGCTCCTGGATGCTCTGTCTCTCTCTTGGACTTGTATTGTTTGCTTCTGTGTACATTGTTGCTCACCTATCTCCTTTCTAGTTTTCCCTTCTCTTACAGGCTAGCTAAAAAGTGATACAATCAGGCCTAAGGAGATTGTGTGCACACATACAAAAAAAGGAATTTAATGAATAAAGTTATCAGTGTAAATTGCAAAATGAAAAAAAAGTTGAGGTCAGTGAAAATAATTTTGCCAAATCATGAACTTAAAATTAAAAATGTCATATACTATGATGCATATAAACTGTACTGTACATTTTAAATTGTTAAATGGAGTGTAACTCAAGGGATATTTACTGACTAGTATGTATCAATACCTTTCACTACTAAATATTAAATTCTCATATTCAACACAATCTTGAAGTTAGAAAGTGAAGTCAGCAGGGAAAATATTTGGGACCCAAGTTCTCCCCAGTACCCACATAAACAACGAGGTACCGTGCTGCACACCTGAAATGACCTTGTAGGGCAGAGATGTGAGGATCCTTGAGGTTTGCTGGCCCCCCTATTCTAACTGTTGACTCCAGGGCCAGTGGTGGACCTTGTGTCAAAAAACAAAAGTAAGAAAGGAGAGCACCAGAGAAAGACTTTTTATTGGTTGGTTAGTTTGGGTTTTGGTTTCTGGAGACAGGGTTTCTCTGTGTAACAGTTCTCGCTGTCCTGGAACTCACTCTGTAGACTAGGCTGGCCTTAATCACAGAGCTCCACTTACCTCTGTCTCCCAAGTGCTGGGATTTCCCGAGTGCTGGGATCAAAGGCGTGAGCCACCACCACCCAGCTCCAAGGAAGACTTCTAAGGTTGACTTAGGCTCTCTATATGCAGTGTAAGGCCATTCACATACTATGGACGTACACACACATAAACAACACACACACACAAAGTAAGGTAGAAGCAGTCCAGAGGTAAAAATGACAAGAGTTAAAATAGGGAAGAGCACAGCCGCACAACTGGTTAAAATGAATACAGCGGACAATATCAAATGTTACCGAAGATGTGACACAATTAGAAATCTCACAGAACTGTGGCCAGGAACATAAAAAAAAAAAAAAAACACAACCATTTGGAGGCAGTCTAGAAGATGCTTTAAACAATAGAGCATAACCCTGTTGTGCAAACAGTTGTGCAGCTCCTAAGTATTTACAAAAAGTAGCGAGAGGCTAGAACCACAGGATAGAACCACACAGACTGATGAGTGACATTCCATAATAACTTTGCTATAGTACCTCCAAACTATATAAACATCTATTGGGAAGGGAACTATTGGTGAAATTATTAAGGCCACTCCACGTAGTTAAAAGGGAGGTTTATTTTGTGGGGTAACTTACAAGTGAATGGATAGTTTACAGAGTCTGGGAAAGGCATGGCGCAGTCCAGAGGTGTTCTCTGGAGAACTCTGCTCGGTCTACCTCCAGCATCCAGGGTCCAGGAACTAAGAGAGCCATCGCATCTGGATCTCGGGTCTTCAGGGTCCTCTCTTGGCCCTGCCTTGTAGGTGTGACAGTTACCGAAGCCTCAATGGGGGTTGGAACTTCCAGATCAAGGCTGGAATGGCTACCCACTACAGGGAACTGAAAAGCAACCTTCAGTATAAGTATGTACTGGAACACTACTTAACTACAGAAATGAGCAAACTATGATAGTCAACCATATTGATAGATTTCAAAATAACTTCGCTGAGTGAAAGAAGACACAGACAATAAAAAACAACTGGCTCCGTTTCAGCAAGGCTCTAGAAAATTTAGGTGAATGTAAGCAGTGATGGAAAGCAAGTTGGTGCTCAACTATGAAGAGAAGGAGGCTTGGGCAATTGAGAGGAGGGATCAAGGGTCCACGGAGGCTTTGGAGGTGATCGCAACATTTTGAAATGTTAATTTTCAGATTGTTCACATTCAGTGTGAACATTTTTATTTAATGCCTAATATATAATATTATAATACATATAATATTTTAATAAAACATGTTAAATAAGATGCTTAATATTTAATTACATAAGGTATTCTTTTTGGAAACATAGGACATTACAATCCTGGACTACATCCTTCAGAAGCTGAAAGTTTCCCATAACCCAGAGGTGGTAACTTTGAACAGTTTGACACATTCACACTTGCCATGAATATTCTCATTTATGCACTGTTAATGTTGTCATGACATTTTACAAATGGAGTCATTTTATCCTGCTTTGCACCTTTCAGAAATTAACCTGAGTCTAGAGAAATGGCTCGGTGATTAAGAGCATACCATGCTCTTGCAGAGGACCTGGGTTTGGTTCCTGGCAGCAGGTGGCTCACAACCCTTCAGCTCCAGGGCATCCAGTGCCTACTTCTGACCTGTGGGCTCTGCACTCATAGGCACAGACCGCCACCCCCCCCACACACACATACAAGTAATTTAAAATAAAAACAAATCGTTTTAAAATTTAACCAGTCAGAACCAGGCATGACAGTGCGTGCCTTTAATCTCAGCATTAGAATACTAGCCAGGAGTAGGACAGAATGGCAAGAGAAACTGAAGCAGTTTGAAAAGAAAACAGATTTTCAAATGTCAGCCTCAATAGCGATGAGAATATAAAGTACCTAGAAAAAGGAGGCAGAAGCACACGGGATCTCTGTGGAGAAAACTGTGAAAGTTTAAGGTGAAATGAAGAAAAAGGAAACGTAAGTAAACGGAACCAGGATGGTTTCGTGGAGAGGACAGACAGATAGTATAGAGCTCATTTTCTACAAATTATTCTATAAATTTGATGGATAAATCCAGATCACTATAGTGTTTTTTCAAGGAGCTTATCAAGCTGCTATAAAATTCATTACTGAGAATAGGTAAGATGCAATTTTGAAAGAGAAGAGGAAACGGGGTTGGCTCTACCTGTTCCCCTGCCCTTGTGTAAAGATTTAATAATGAAGCAACATTGGTGGTCTCGGGAATGGGCAGAACAGTGGCATAGAGCAGAAACTCCAGAAATGGACCCTGGGTCCAAGAAAATTTAGTTTACAACAGAAATTGAATCTCCCAATAATTGAGAATAGAGGGCCTGGGATGTCATTCATTTGTGTGACACTTGTGTAGTTTATGTGAAGTGATTAGTTTGATCTCCAGAACCCCATTAACCAGGTGCAGTGGTACATACCTGTAATCCCAAACTAAAAAGGGTCAGGAGTTCAAGGTCATCCATCACAATATAGTGAGTTCAAAACCATCCTGGGCTACCATAGACCCTGGTTCAAAGAGGAAGAGAGAGAGAGAGAGAGAGAGAGAGAGAGAGAGAGAGAAAAGAAGAAGGAG
>CABHPR010129302.1:0-11893 GCA_902168415.1 Peromyscus melanophrys
GTGGTAGAAAGCAGAAAGGTATATAAGGCGTGAGGACCAGAAACTAGAGGCCTTTGGCCTGGAGAAGCATGTGGCTGGTTAAGCTTTCAGGCTTCTAGCAGCAGTTCAGCTGAGAACCATTCTGGATGAGGACTCAGAGGCCTCCAGTCTGAGGAAACAAGACCAGCCGAGAAGTTGGCCAGGTGAGATCAGCTGTGGCTGTTTCTGTCTCTCTGACCTTCCAGTGTTCACCCCAATAACTGGCCTCAGGTTTGATTTTATTAATAAGACTCTTTAAGATTCATGCTACAATAATTGAATGTGTATATGATTAAAATCAGATGCAACATGGGAACGTACATACAGTGTGGAAAGTTTTACATTATCCAAGCCTGTCAATCAAAACAGAGAACTTCTCGAACGATGCCCCTTAGGATCCACCTCCTCCTCTTCTTAACCCCATAAATGAAGCTCCAAACATGGCCAGTCTTGAGTACTCCAGCTCAAGGTGCTGGCTGTACTCTTGCAGCATACTTGATCTGCACTATTGATTTTCTTCTCAAGAAATTCTTGCCACTTTACAGTGTGTGTGCACTTTGTCAATTGTTTTCTGTTTGTTTGTTTGTTTGTTTGTTTGAACAATAACCTGGAACACCAGTAACTGTCCAGACAGTAATTCCCTCAGGAACGCTAGAATCATCTTACCCAAGGCAGAGAGAGGAAAAGAGGAAGGCGCAGACACCAGCACAAATGCAGACCTCAAGAGAAGCGTGATAACAGGAGCTGCTGAAGAGAAAGACTGTAGCATGAATCTTAAAAGTTCTTATTAATAAAATCAAACCTGGGCCAGGTATTGGGGTGTACTGGAAGATCAGAGAACTAGAACAAGCCACAGCTACCTCACCTCACCGGATCCTCAGCTGGTCTTGTTTCCTCAGACTGGAAGCCTCTGAGTCCTCATTCAGAATGGGTCTCAGCTGAACTGCCTGCTCAAAAGCCTGAATGCTTAACCAGCCAAATGCTTAACCAGTCAATTGCCTCTAGTTTCTGGTCCTCATGCCTTATATACCTTTCTGCTTTCTACCACTATTCCCTGGGATTAAAGGCTGGCTTTCTGGGATTAAAGGCATGTGTCACCATGCCTGGCCATTTCCAATGTGGCCTTGAACTCACAGAGATCCAGAGGGATTTCTGTCTCTGGAATGCTAGGATTAAAGGCGTGTGCTACCACTGCCTAACCTCTGTTTAATATTGTGGCTGCTCTGTCTCTGACCCCAGATAAGTTTATTAAGGTACACAATATTTTGGGGAACACAATACCACCACAAAAGACAAACTTGAAACAGGGAGTGTGAGACAGACAGCACACTTGGAGAGGGTGTGGAGAGGCTAAGTAGCAATGTCCCAGAGACCTGGTGTCCTAGAGAGTCGTCTGAGAAAGGAGTCTCAGCTGAGGATTGAACAGGTCGGATGGGCCTGTGGGCATGTCTGCAGGCATTGTCTTGAGTGATGATGGATGGGACAGGGCTCAGCACACTATGGGCAGAACTATCTCTAGGCAGTTGGTCCTGTGTAGCATGAATCTTAGATGGTCTTATTAATAAAATCAAACCTGAGGCCAGTTATTGGGGTGAACACTGGAAGGTCAGAGAACCAGAACAAGCCACAGCTATCTCACCTCACCGGATCCTCAGCTGGTCTTGCTTCCTCAGACTGGAGGCCTCTGAGTCCTCATCCAGAATGGGTCTCAGCTGAACTGCTGCTAGAAGCCTGAAAGCTTAACCAGGCCAAATGTTTCTCCAGGCCAAAGGCTTCTCCAGGCCAAAGGCCTCTAGTTTCTGGTCCCCACGCCTTATATACTTTTCTGCTTTCTACCACTACTCCCTGGGATTGAAGGTGTGCTTTCTGGGATTAAAGGTGTGTATCACCGTGCCTGGCCGTTTCCAATGTGGCCTTGAACTCACAGAGATCCAGAGGGATTTCTGTCTCTGGAATGCTAGGATTAAAGGCGTGTGCTACCACTGCCTAACCTCATGTTTAACATTGTGGCTGTTCTGTCTCTGACCCCAGATAAGTTTATTAGCGTGCACAATATTTTGGGGAACACAATACCACCACAGTCCTGGGCTATATAAGAAAGTTAGCCAAGCAAGAGCCTGTGAGTGAGCCAGCCAGCAGGCAGCATTCCTCCAAGATTTCAAGTTCCTGCCCTGACCTCCCTTGATGATTGGACTGTGACCTGGAAGTATAAGCCAAACAAACCCTTTCCCCTGCACAGGTTGCTTTTGGTCAGAGTGTTTTACCACAGCAACAGAAAGGAAACCAGGATGCCTGGCATTATAGGCCAAGCAGCCAACACAGGACTTAAAAGGACCGCAGGGACACCTACAGAACTGAGGCGTGGAAGCGTGAAAGCCTACCCAGACTAGGGAAACCCCACCACTCAAAGGTCGGGGCTGTGGGGAGGGTCAGTAAACAAGTGCCTTCAAGGGCTGTCAATACCTTTAAAAAATTCTTCTCCAGCCCTACAACGGCAGCTGAGTCTGACCTCTCTGGAATTCCAGTGCCTCCAGCCGCAGAGTCTGGGCCATTTGCGGTGAGCCCTCAACATTCACAGACTCCACATCCTTGGGTTCAACTAACTAAAGATCAAAACCCTTCAAAAGCACACCTTCCTGAGGTGTGACTGGCTGCTGGTGGGTTGGGGGTATCATTTTTTTCTCAGTAGTATAGCCACTGATAAATTGTCCATGCCTCGGGAAACGGCGACCCACTCACACTCACGCAAGCAATCCTAGTAAAACTCATTGGCTTGCTAAAAAAGAAGATATGACAATGTCTTCTGTTTATAACATGGCCATCAGACTCCTGAACTCACAGCAGCTGTGGTTGCCTGCACATAACCAAGCCAGTCCACATTCCAGCGTGGAGTGCTGAGGGGCTAATGAGTCCCCAGCCCACGCTGAGGAGTTATTGACATGATGGCTTCTGGGTGAGGAAGAAGTGGTTTTCTTTAAGGGTGTAGCCCTGTTAGGTCAACCATGCTTTAACGGATGGTTCCACACCCTTGAGTACATGGGCAGCACAAGAGGATTCTGTGTCATTTAAAGAAGATATAAAGTAGGAAGGGGTGGGGGGGTTGAGAAGAATCTGGGAGAAGTTAAGTACGGAGTGGAGGGAGAACAGTTCCCAAGAATTAATAAAGAATATTGTATTTAAATTTTTAAAGACATGAAAGTAGGGGGGGACTTACTTACTGGGGAAGAAGGATTCCAGAAGTAAGAGGGAAACAGAAGGGAGCAGAGATACATTGATACGTGTAAGAAATTGTCAAAGGACAAACTTTAGAATTAGAGTAAAATTTTAAATTGTCAAGGAAAAAAATGTATAAGATAAATTTAATTAATTTAAATGTTTTTAAAAAACAGTACCGTCTGTACTGAACATGTACAGACTTGAATGGCTTTGTGGTTATTCTGTAAAAATTTAATTAATTTAAATGTTTTAAAAAACAGTAACATCTGTACTGAACATGTACATGAATGGCTTTGTCTTTGTTCTGTAAACACTATGCCTAACTGTTCTCACACATTTACATCACATTAGCGATAAGTTATCCAGAGGAAGACATATACAGCCTGGCAGTGAAGTATGATGCCATTTTATCAGGAACTTGAAGGCTCAGGGACTTTGGTATCTAAGGGAGACGACGTGCTCAGATACTGAGAGATGTCTAGACTTCCCTATCGCTGAAAGTCGGCTACATCTCATCACCTAGGAAGACAGAAACAGCCAAGAGCTGGCTGCTCCCATGATACTAGAGCTATGAATTTGTTGGGCAGAATTCCCCTTTTATGAAGCAGAGCACAGAGTCCCAGAAGAATGGGGTAGTGATTAGAAAGTTTTTGATGGATAGAGATGAAAAGGCACACACTCTGTGTTGAGTTCTAAGATGAAAAGAAAAATATCAAGACAGTCACCATACAGTCTGGCCTGACCTGGCTCCCATTTTTCTTCTATGAGTCCTGGTGATCAAGACAGGGGTCCATACCCTTCATGACAAGCAGACACAAAGGGAAGAAGCTCACCTGGATCTCCCCAGGAGTGTTCAGGAAATGGCTTGGGAGCAGACTGGGGAGCATTCCAACATTGTTGACTGGCAGAAAGAGGCAAAGCAAAGGGTGTCAGAACAGGTGGGAAATCTTCCTACAGAAACATGTACAAAATGATTTCTGTATATGGGTGCTCAATGCAATATGATTTAATAACAACAAGGGAGGTTGATGCAGGCTAGGGAGATGACTCATTAAATAAAGTGACCATTGCACAAACTTTGGGACCTGAGTTCGATCCCCAGCACCTAAATTAAGATAGAAAAGAAAGAAGGGGGAGGGAGGTAGAGAGGGAGAGGGAGAGAGAGAGAGAGAGAGAGAGAGAGAGAGAGAGAGAGAGATGAAGAGTAATAGAAGAAGATGTTTGACATTGACCACTGGCCTCCATAAGTACAGGCACACACACACACACACACACACACACACACACACACACACGGCTATTTAGAATTTAAACACATTAGGAAACAACACTTGTGATACAAGGTTTTTAGCTATGCACCTGAGGATAAGAACTTTCAATCCTCTTTCCTTCACTTCCTGCGTGCTTGAATGTGTACTGACATGCATAAGCCATGTAAGGTGCTGGAGATGGAACAAGCCCTCTACCAGCCAGCCTGTACCTCCCTCTCTGTGTTTCTGGTTTACTGCTATAAAACAGTAAGTAGGTGCAACCCAGTTTTGAAAACCCCATTTGTACCTGGAAGGATAGGCACCGAAACGCTGCTACAAGTTTGGAGGGCTTTAAGAAATGTGTCCTTCTTGTGTCTGTTCATCCTTTCCAATTTTTCTACAATAATGGATTTTTATATTTTTATTTGTGAAAATGTAATTATGGCTAAAATTTTAAGGGAACTTTAAAATTCAAGTCTTACTTTCTCCTATGTAATGCTGACAGTGCACCCTGTGTGTGTTCGCAAGATGTCTATAAATACAGGAGAACATCTTGATTTCTGAGTAAAAAGTAAGTCCTTTTTTTTTTAGTCTGTGTTTGTGTGCAAGTGTGCACGCATGCATGCGTGTGTGTGTGTGTGTGTGTGTGTGTGTGTGTGTGTGTGTGTACATGTATGCCATGAAATATGTGTGGCAGTCAGAGAACAACTTGAAGAACTCAGTTCTTGCCTTCTACCATATGGATCCCTATGACTGAACTCAAGTCATCAGACTTGGTGGTAAGTGTCTATTTGCATCAGGCCATCTCACCAGGCCCCTTCCAAAAGGGGCTTCAATATTCAGTTTACTACTAAAACATAGTTGTGGGTTTTGTCTAAGCTATCATAAAATAAAGTGTCACTAAGGTGATTATCATACTTATATGTAATACAAAGATTTATGTTTTTCAATTTGCTTACCTAAAATTCCAATTTCTAATCCTTTAAGTTTTTCTTTAATATCATCATAAATGTCTTCTTTGGTAAAATCTGCTTGTATAATCTTCACACGGCTTCTAGTGGTCCATTCTGTATGAGAGACCACAGATATTTCTAGCAAGCATGAGTAAAATCATCCCTCTTGACCATGAAGTCCTCAGCATTTAAATAGATTTTGTGGGACTGAGGAGATGGTTTGACAGTTAAGAGTGCTTTCTGCTCTTATGGGAGACCCAAGGCTAGTTTCCAGCACCCACATTAAGTGGCTCACAACCCCTCTAACTCTGGCACAAGCCACTAAGTGATTGACATAAACTCAAGTCTAGGCCCCTGGAGGAGGGCTGTAAACATCATCTGATGCTTTCACAGCTCAGCAGACTCAGGTCTCCTCAGCATAGATACAAGTATCCTTTGCATGTGTCCTGTGCTCCAGAATCTATGTACATGGTAGCTTGTTCCCCTACGATACTCTTCTTCCATTTTCCAGAGCAGCAAATTAAGGATAAGTGTAGCTGACTAACTTGTCCAAGGAACCTATTTTTCACTCCCTCCAAGTTTAGTGCCTTGTCAGCTGTTTTGTGCTGACTTACCCAGTAAAGGCATTTGCAGGCAGCAGTAATAGCTGCAGGTAGAGTGTCTCAGTCTCTCTCAGAAGTACCTTAGCTTTGTGTCTAGACACAGCTCCTCTGGATCAAGCAATCATGAGACATAGTGTGAGAGTCAGGGATCCTTTAATGTAAAAGACATGACTTGCTTTCCAATAACATGACAAAAAAACACATTTAACACCATGAGAAAATGCTCAAAATGCATTGGTGTTAATCGGAGTGACTCCTAATATCCAGGTGCAGAACAAAAGCCAAATTCATCAGTTCAAGGGCACTGAGCCGCCACAGTGTGAATGCATAGCCCCCACCCCCACAACCTTCTTCTATTCTGAACCTCCCCCAAAGAAACAAGGCTGGCCCAGAACAGCCTGCTGTGGTTTAAAAAGTCTTCATAACTAAAGACTCACACCTTTGCCTTGATACTTCAGATAATTACTAACTTAATAATTATTAAAATTGAATACCTAAAAAAAGCATTATGGTCATTTTCACTAAAAATAATCTAAACAATTCAAAACAATAAAATATCTATAAAAGATGTCTTTTAGGGTTGTTATGTATAACATAACATGGCATGGCAGCCCTGAGTCATATCTTTTTCCCTTTTCTTAACCTGATGACCATCAGTTAGCATTTTCTCACCCTCCTGCAAGGAGCAGAGCATAGACACAAAGAACTGACACCATTTCTGGCTTTGAAGGGAGGGACGGAAGCAAAGAGGCAGCTGGGGCTCTGGCTGAGCAGAGCTGATTCTGAGGGTGAAGGCCCAGAGAGAACTCCTCCTCCACCAGGCCACAGAATTCAGGGTGGCAGCCTATGCTTTATACATCGTCCTTTCCTTGGTATCCAGGGCCCTTCTGTGTACAGAGGACAGATGGCAGCCCAGGCTCCAGGCAGCAGACGTGGCATGAACAGGCAGGAGAGTGCCATGCTTGACCAGTTCCATACACACACCTCCCTTGCTGTGTGGGGTCACTCACCAATCTCTTCTGCAATGGTCTGTAGCTTTTCCAGTGTCCGGCTGATAAGTACGACGTTGAGTCCATGTTTGGCCAGCTGCAGGCAGGAATAGAAAGACCAGAAAGAGGCTGAGCAGATGGGAGGCCTTAGAGTGACATACCCAGGTACAACATGAGTCGCCTGCTTCCTCTGGACTTACATGTGATGGAGGTTCCTGAGCTGTGAGTGAAACAGCCATCGTGGATAAGGCTGACGCCAACGCTGTAGCTGTCGTAAGTGTTGCTGTGTGCTCATCATATGGCAAGAGCCACTGTGAAAAGTCTTCTTGCTCAGGCCTCTCATCTGAGAGCCCCTATCTGAGACTGGTGGGGCTCACTGTAGCCAACTACAAAGTATGAGGGCTGTAAACCTTACTTTTTGATAGAGACTCTAACTGGACTGGGACTCATCAACTAGGCTTAACTTGCTGGCCAGAAAGCTCTGAGGTTCTACCTGCCCCTGCCTCTCTAGTGCTGGAATCACAAGCATGCATCACATCACCCAGCATCTTCATGTGTGTTCTGGGAATCAAACTCAGGTCCTTGTGCTTTCATGCCAAGCACTTTTATGACTGAGCTATCCCTCCACCACTTTTTAAGTGTTACTAGGAGACCGTCAGGGTAGAAGGACTTATATGTGATGCCAGGCTGCCTGGTGCTGTCAGTTCCGGCTCCTTTCTGACAAAGCATCTCAAAGAGCTACAAGGCACCCAGAGACTCAAGATGCACATCAGAGACTAACAGGACTCCTCTTTCTGGGTAGAAAATAATAAATGCACTCATTTCTTTATCTTCCTTGGGCTCCATGGCCCTCTGATGTGAAAGTGTCCAAATCCATTTTCCCAAACTGCAATTCATAAGACTCTGATAAAGTCCTTTCACCTTTACAGTTTTTCATCTGTACTTGTCTCAAAGGTGTTTACCTGGTACTGGTAAAACACATGTGAGATAGTTTTCAAAAACCTTTTAGTCTCGATCATGTCTTTCTCATGTAGTTGTGAGGGTGGACATTTCAAGAGAGGAGCTAAGGTAGACTAGATCTCACGGGGGCTAGCAGGATGGTCTGTCAGTAAGGTGCTTGCCACATAAGCATGAGGGCCTGAGTGCAAGCCTCAGTGCCCATGTAAAAAACCAGTCACAGCACTACCAACAATCTCAGCGCAGGAGAGATGGAAACAGAATTATTCCAGGAGGTACCATGTCTAGCCAGTTAGTGAACTTCAAGTTCAGGGAGAGACCCTGTCTCAAAAGGTGGGGTGGGGGGCGTAGAAAGAGAACAAAGGATACACTCAACATAAATCTCTAGCTTACACACACACATGCACACACATGAGTATGCACATGAACATTGATCTGCACATACACAAAAATATGATAGCAGATCATAACATGATTTCAGAGAGAGAATAAAAATGCCAATATTTGTGATATGATAAGAATCATACATTCACTTCTTGTACCTAGCTGGTACAGAGTTTCTAGGTCCTTGTCACTTTCTGCATGTTGGGAATGATAAGCGTGTCTTTCCTGTGTGTGAGAGGATAGGAGCATCATTCCACATGAGACAGAAATTGCAGGAACATCTCCTGCTCCTTCTTTGATCTTGGTCCCTCATTCCTGACTCCCTGAGATCCTTGGGATATTCTAAGTACTAGGTGTCTCTCAGCACACCAGTGAGTCAGCTGCTGTCTGAAGACCCTAGATAGCTTCAGGACCCAGGACAGAAAATTGTGTAACTTTGGAGTGTTTGTGGTATAGCAACAAGAGCAAATGAAAGCAATAAAGACCAACCAAAAGAAAAAGACAGCTCTATTGAGTCACTCAAAATCAGCATTAAAGCAAGTAAGTATTGTTGGAAATAGATATCGTAAAAAACTAACTCCTGGAGACATACCAGTTCTACTCCTGGTTACCTAGATGAAAAGCTTTCCATGGAAAAGTTAGCAGAACAGGAGGTAAAAATGCATGGGCTCAGCTGGAGATTTCAATTGCTGGATGAAGCAAGTAAACATTTGGTAAGGAAACAGACTATAGAAACCACACAAATAATAAGCTGGCTCCTACAAACCCATACAAACATGAAGCAAGAATTCATCTTCTGAAAGTTGTCTCTGTGAAAAGCCTGAGAAGGGCTGGAGAAAAGGCTCAAATGTTAGAAGTACTTGCTGATCTTCCAAAGGACCTGAATTTGGTCTCCAGCTCTAGGGGATCATTTGGCATCTAAAGGCACCTACACTCATGTGCACATACCCCTTCCCCAGTGCATAGACATAATTTAAAACTTTAACTTAAAAAATGTATATACATACATATTTTTATATACATAGATGTATATGTAGATAACATATGCTCTTTTTAATTGACACATAGTGATTTTAATGTGCCATTTCAGTGTATGTGCACAGAATGCAATGATCACTTTGGGGGCCTGGCATATCGGACATCTCAGATATAGATCATTTATTTGTGTTTGAATATTCAAAATCCTCTCTCCTATTTTGAAATAATCAATGAAATTTTTATCAAAATTCCTGAACATTGGAAATTCTCAGGCCACACCAGCACCACAGCTGGGGCAAAGAAGTCAGATAAGGAGTACTGGATCCCAGCTCTTTCTAAAGCCATTAGCCCAAGTGCCCTTCTCTGCCCCAGAGCTGAGTGCAGGAGGGGTGTTGGTACAAAGAGGAGATGAGCCTTAACAGTCACCAACCAGGCAGGAAGTGAGAAAAAGACTCCAAAACACCTCTCCTACAGGCAGCCCAAGGGCCTACACAACGGTCCAGTATGTCAGGCTCTTCTTCATCCCTGAACAGCTGTCCCAGGCACATCTGTGGGAGGCAGCAAACACACCAGGCAGGGGATCGGGCAAAGGGGAAGAGGCCATCAGGGAAGAGCCTCCAGAGACCACATTTAAAAGAAGAGAGGCTGCCATCCTCAGAGGAGTGAGAGAAAACCAAAGAGGCTGTTTCTTAAAGCTGTGTTGAGTGGACACAAAAGAATTCTCAGAAATGCAAGACACTTTATTTCCTTGGAAAGGGGCAGTTAGACAGTTCTAGCCAGGTGTGGCGCATACACCTGTAAATCCCAGCACATGGGAGGCAGAGGCAGCAGGGTTGCTACAAGTTTGAGGCTAGCCTGAGCTGTGTAGCAAAATCCTGCCTCAAAAACAAACACAATTTTAATTAAAGTATACCCTGGGCTACACAATAAGAACCTGTCTTTAAAAAAAAAGTTATTTTTAATTTTTACATCAAAAAAGAACATAGTAAAATAAAAAGGCTGAAAAGAAGGTGGTGTGGGTAAAGCCGTTGCTCTGAAAGCATGGGAACCTGAGTTTGGATCAGCAGAAACACACAAAGCCAGACCAGGTAGCACACATCTATAATATTGCTCCTACAGCAGAGTTGAGATGGGAGGTGGAGAAAGGCAAATCCCCAGAAGCTCACAGGCCAACTAGCCCGGCATATGAAGCATCTAATAGCAAGAGACCCTGTCTCAAACAAGGTAGAAGGTGGAGGCCAACTCTCAAAGTTGTCCTCTGACCTTTCACTATGGCAGACATTTACCTGCACTCATACATACATGTACACACACGTACACAAGCATGTACACACGCATGTACATACACATGTGCACACATGTACATGCATGCACACACACATAGACAAGCATGTATATACACACACACACACGTACACACATGCACACGCATGCATACTGTGGCAAACATTTACCTGCACACACACACACACACACACACACACACACACACACGAAGACATTAAATTTTAATTTTATTTTAATTAAGGACATGAAACAACTCAGTTTAAAGGTTGGCAAGTAGTTGCAGCACTGCTTTGGTAGAAACAGAAAAAAGGAAAGAGAAATAGAGGCTTCAGAACCTGAATAATAGCTCCAGAGACAACATCAAACATCTTTACTACAAGAGTCCCCGGAAGAAGCAACCGTGAGGTGGATGGGAGGAAACACCACCTGCGCTGCTGGGGGCCCAGCTGGGCCCAGCTGTCTTGTCTCTCCTGGTTTCTTCTCATTTTCTGAAATGGGGATAGAGCCTTCCTAGGGAGTCCTACAAACTAGATGACACAATTTCTGCTAAAGTTCTTTGAAACTGATGAAGAGCTATTACAGGGGCTGGGGAGATGGCTCAGCAGTTAAGAGCACTTGCTGCTCTTACAGAGGACCCAGGTCCAGTTCCCAGAACCCATATCAGGTGACTCACAACCACTTTGGTTCCCAGGGATCTGGCACCCTCTTCTAACCTCTGCCAGCACCAGGTATGCATGCAATGCACTTAAATACATGCGGGCAAAGCACTCACACTCATAAAATAAATGAGAAGGAAAGAAAAATATAAATTTCTAAAACCAATCCAAGAGAAATAACTTGAAGAATTCTATAATCACTTTAAAAAATAACAAATGTTTCCACACATGGTGGCATACATCTTTAGTCCCAGCACTTGGGAAACAAATGGATCTCTGTAAGTTTGAGGCCAGCCTTGTCTACATAGTGCCAGAATTATGTAGAGAGACCCTGTCTCAAAAAAACAAAACAAAAACCCGTGTTAATAATAAGGCAATAAGGACACAAACGAATATTTTAAGCTGTCCCACAAAGAGAATTCCAAGCACAGATTATCCTCTGAGTAAATTCTACCAAACATTCCAAAAAAACAATCATTCCAAAATTGTGTAATCCTCTAAAAGAATAAAAGGAGGTCAAGTTCTCTCTTTTTATAGAGTGCCTATAACCTTGACACCTCTGACTCTCTAGAGAACAAATACTGTCATCTAGTCATGCTGACC
>CABHPR010129303.1:3832-28137 GCA_902168415.1 Peromyscus melanophrys
AAAGAGAGAGAGAGAGAGAGAGAGAGAGAGAGAGAGAGAGAGAGAGAGAGAGAGAGAAGTCCTGGCTAAAAGCTTAAATCCAGACACGTGTCCCCGCTTGAGCGGAGTCAGGCCTGGGCTAGACTTCCTTAAACTCCAACCACGTGTGGGCCTTACAGACAGGGACCCTGTTCGGCAGAGCACTGGCTTTTAAGCTAACCGCTTGGGGCCTGAGGCCAAACCGACTCGGCCCCGGCTAGAGAGCCGGCCGTCCGGAGCCGACCGCCAAGGCGGGAGACCGGACCAGCGGCGGACCCGCAGCCAAGCCGAGTCAAGCGGTTTCTTATGGATTCTTGTCACGTTGGGCGCCAAATGTAGATGTAACCAACTGCCTTATTAAATAAGAGACACAGAGCCAATGTAAAGATGAAAGCCAAAGAGGTCAGAGCTAAGAGTCTTACCCGCTTTCCGCCAGCTAGCCTCTCCCGCCAAGAGACCTCTCCGAAAAAGGAACTACTTCCTGTCCGTTCGCCTTTAAAAAAGAGTTCTTGTTCTTCCTTCTCATTGGTTGTAAACCCAACTACGTGACTGCCTCGTAACTACCTCTCTGTACAGACCTCCAAGTCTTCTATGGTTGGTATTGAGATTAAGGGCGTGTGTCTCCACTGCTGGCTGTATCCTTGAACACACAGAGACCTACCTAGTTTTGCCTGCCGAGTGCTAGGATTAAAGGCGTGCACCACCACCGCCCTGGCTTTCGCTATGGCTTGCTGATAGCTCTGACCCCTAGGCAACTTTATTTATTAACATACAAATAAAATCACATTTCAGTACAAATAGAATACCACTATACCAGTATAGCAGAAGAATGTCATTAGGAATCATTTCATTGACTTTTTTTGCCAGTCATATTTGGTTCTACCCTAGGTCTCTGGGCTATTCAGCCTGAAAGTTCAGTTCTTTTAATTCTTTTTCTGGTTTAGTGATTTAGATGAATTGACTTAACTATTCTGGTTTTCATTTTCTTTGCACTGAATTGTATTAAGAGAAGAAATTACAGTACCACCTTGAGAGCAACCATTTCTTTCTTAATGTCTAGAATGTTTAATACATGTCTGCTGAATGAACAAAAGAAAAATGAAATACTCTGTTGTAGTCAACTGAACTTATTTTAGATTTGACTATTACACTGTTGATACAAAATTTAACTTATCAACTTTAGTAAAATTTATTTATTACTGTATGTAATAAGATCTGTTAAGTAACATCTAAATCTGAAAGATAATACACCACAAAGTTGCTTGCCAGAGGCAAATTCATCATTTGAAAGAGATTTTATAGCTGGACATGGTGGCACAAGCACTTGGGAGACAGAGACAAGTAGATCTTCATGAGTTCAAAGTGAGCTTGCTCTACATTGTGAGTTGGAGACCAGCCAGGGATACATAGCAAGACCCTGTCTTTAAAAAAAAGGCATTTTATTGATTTGGCTATTTACTTATGATGTAAATAGATTACTTATGATAGATTGGGGATAAGTGTAAATATAGACAGATAAATTAATAGAATAGTAAATGTGATGAAAACAGAGACATTTAAGTTTTTCATTTGCATTTATGTATAATTTCTAGTGTTTCCTCTGAAACTACACCATGTATGCAATGATTTTCTTAAAAGAGCTGCAGATGTGTTCAAGGCATTGAATGTATGATAGTTGACCAGAAAAATTAAACCTTTGTAAATAAGTGCCAGGCAAACCCTTGGAGAGAAAAAATGCACCTTGATTAAATTAATAAAGGAAGTAAGAAATTCTCAAGCATGCAAATGCCAACGATTTTCACATAAACCAGAAATGTCATATTTTTGCACCTTCTTATTGGCACTGGGGCTCAAAATGGAAATAAGCAGACTCTTTCTAAAAAGGGATGTTTGAAAATGCTAAATATTGTTGCTAATATAGTGTTAAATATGAAAAATATCAATGACATTTTTATATCAGCATATAAACTAGGTACTTTGCGTTCATTACTTTAATTCTCTTACTAATCCTGCAAGTTATGTATCATTGATACAAAATTGGAGATGCAGATAACTTGACTAATTTTGTAGTTATTAACCAAACCCAGTTTTGTTTAGCTTGGAGCCCAAGCTTTTAATGTTCTTCATGAAATTTCTGGTGCTAGATACTCTGAAACAGAAATATCACCTCAAGGGTACGTGGTATTAAATATAACAAGAGATAAAAAGCAGTGGCTGGCATGGAAAGGAAGTTTACACACATAATTCCCATCAGAAGATGAAGTTTATTAGGAGAAAGGTCCTCAAAGCCATGGCGGGGCCTTGAGGTGAGAAGAATAGCATTAGACAGAAACAATATAATATATGTAATATATGGACAGCTAACCATGCTGGGGGCCTTAGAGGGAAAGAGAGGCTTTCCTTTAAAGCCTGGAGAGGAGCTTCACTATGAGTAAAAATGAAAAAGGAGGGAGAAGGAGGGAGGGAGAAAGGGAAGGAAGGAGGAGAGGTGAAGAGAGAGAGAGCATGGAAAGGATTGGGTTACAGAGGAATCCCTTCAGAAAGCAGCCTTCATAGAGCCTCCCTGAGCATATTCCCTGAGGAGTCTCCGGACTAATCCCCAGAATAATGGAAAGGTCTGACTTTTTATAACCTTTTAGTGGTGATAGAAGTTTCACATCACATGATTCAGTTCAACATAGCATAAGTGACAAATAACATGGAAGAGCCAGATACTAGTTAGATCATAATTCAGTGGCTGCTTTTATGCTACAACACAATTTCTTAACTCTCAGTCCCAAGAGGATTACAGGGAGGCATGGCCTAATTTCTTCAGGCTATATGATTTGATCTAAAGGTACATGTTGTGGAATATTCCTTTACACTGTGTGAAGGTATGTCACTGTGATTGGTTAAGTAAAAAGCTGAACAGCCAATAGCTAGGCAGGATTTCCAGGCACAGAGGATGCTGGGCAGAAGAATGTCAGAGTTGCAAAGAGATGCCAGGAATGCAGAGCAAGCAGCATGGCATTACAAAATAAAGGTAATGAAGGCATATAAAAGAATGTAGATTACAAGATACGGGTTAATTTAAGTTGTAAGAGTTAGTTAGAAACAAGCCTAAACTATTGGGCAAGCCTTCAGAATTAGTAAGTCTCAGTGTCATTCTTTGTAAGCTGGTGGCCCAAAAATAAAAATATATTTACATATGGTGCCCAATGTGGGGCATCTATTTCCACATAAGACCTGAGAAAACTTCTTTAAAAGGTTCCGAACACATAAAAACAGAGCTAAATATGGCTCTCTAGTCCCACAGTTTCTCATGCAGGCCACAATACAGAGAAACATCTCCCAGCCATTGCCTGTGGGCTTGAGCTGCCAACATGCCATGAACTAAGCTGTGTTGTGGTTTAAGATTTTGCTTGTGCAGACAAAAAAGGTTGCAAATACACAGTAAAGCAGGTTCAGACAGAAAAATCTTCTAAATAGGTTATAGTGTGTTTAACAATGTGCATATGCTTAAGAAAAAAAGAAAAAGGATATAGACAGTCATAGAAAAATAGTTTAAAAATAATAGTAAAGGCTTTCAAGAAAGAGTAAAGAAATATAAGGGGAAAAGCGATATAAAGATGGGAAATACACAGGGAGTCTGGATTCTATATGTTGTTGTGTTTACTTTGAATTTTTTTTGACTGCTGATGAGCAAAATACAGCTGCTGGGAGACATGGGATTGTAACAGGGACTACTAAATTAAACCAACTTAGATTCTTTAGGGATATCTTAACTTTAAAAAAGAAGTGAAAAAATATGTTACTTTGGAGAAGAGGTTATGCTTTTGTTTGCATAGGAAATGAAAGTCTGTAGATTCATTTAAGGTTCAAAAGGATCAGGTTTGATCAGGGAAGACCCCCTGAAAATCCTGGCTACACATAAAGAAATAAAACTAGAAAAACTACAGAACAGGTGATGTATATTTTACCTGCTCAAACAAAAAAAAATCATCTTTGGCTGGCTTGTGTACAACACAGAGTCCATACTTGTGTTAATGTGAATATATATGTTACCTTTGAAAGTTTATGTATTTTCAGAGCAAGGGGACTAGCCACCAATGAAAACAGGTGGCCCAGGTGATCCAGCCTATCAGAGTACCTCTGTTATAGTTTCCTCAGAGTTCTACATCCAGAACAGCTTCAAGGACGCTGGCTGAGATTGTTACAGCCCCACAGACTATCTAGCAAGGACTTGACCATTATCCTAATTTTCTCAGGGTCCCCCAAAGATTCAAACACCCCTAGACAACAGGAAGTAGTCTAGCAAACACAACACTCACATCCAAGAGATAGGGGTGGGTGGTTCTTGGTCATTCGATGGGTTATGGATGTTTGTCATCATTTAGAGGGATTGGTTACAAGTTGTTATTGGTCATGATCAGAGAGAAAGCTAAAAAAAGGAGATTAAATTCAGGGATCTCTTTATGAAGAGAAAAAGGGGGCATAGAAATGATAGAATAAAAGGGCCAATTATTAAGTCTACTTCTAAACTAAAAAAAAACTACTATTCTTAAATATTTTACATTGATATGGATTTTTGTATATTGTATATTGATACAAATTTAAGGTTAGTTTTGTTATACAGTATATATGTTTCTACTGTTATTTGGGGTATTGTGCTTATGCAGTTCATTTAAAAATGTAATGTATAATTAAAAAATGCAGTTTAGTAGTTAGTCATCTATAACAAACTTGTAGTTGTGTTAGATATGTTTTCAAGGATAAACAGATATATTTAGATAGATACATGGTCTCCAAACACTTCAAAGACCTATAGAATATGGCATTTAAAATGTTTTGTTAGCATGGGACTTTTTATGACCATGAGACACATCTGCTCCTGGTGACATCAATCTACTTCAAAAGAAGATGATGGGCATTGAAGGACCTCCATATGGAGTTTATTTTTTTGTGTCAAAAACTAGGCATTTAGGCAAGAAACTGCCCTTGTCTCAACTGCTGACAGTATGCTGTCCAAACTGGATAAGCAGGTCACAAAGAAAAGTGACTGTCAAACCAAACTGCCTCTTTCCACAGCACATGAACTAGTCCACTTCTCTTTCTCTCCAATTTCTCCACCATATATTTGCTCATCTTAATGACACCTAAATGCCTGGTGCCTTGCAGTGGATGTCTTCAGCAAGCCTGCACTGTGATGACCCAGGCAGGCCTGTGGGTGTCTTCCAACCAACTGGGCTGTGAGAGTCCAAGTGGGCCTGTGGATGTCTTCAGCCAGCATCTCAGTTGCTTTTTACAGTGATGGAAATCTGACTGATACAGGAATATTTCAGATTTTGGATTTTTGGATTGGGGATGCTCAATTTATACTACAAATAAAGCTTTTTTAAACATATTTATTACAATAGGAGTGGTATTTCTGAGTCATAAGAAAAGTGAATGCTTAACTTTATAAAAACCTGCTAGCTAGTTCTCTAAAGCTAGTGTACAATTTTATTTCACCATCAGCAATGTATGAGGACTTGAAATGCTCCACAGTCTCACCAGCACTGGTATTATTATTCTTTTTAAACACAGTATTTTCGTTTGTATGAAGTTTTGGTTTGGTTTGATTTTTTTCTTGTTTTTTGTCTTTTTGTGTTTTTGATTGTGACTTTACTTTTCCTTTGGGTAAAGAGAAAATAATGTTGAGTGTCTGTTCATGTTATTATTGGCTATTTCTGTATCTTCTTTTGTAAAGTGTATAATTATTTTGTTCTCTGCTAATATGGTACATTATGTTTATTTATATTTATTTTTGGTGTATAGGTGTTGTGTCTACATGTATGCCTATGTACCTTGTGCATGCAATACCTGAAAAGGCCAGAAGAGGGAGTTGGATCTCTTGAGATTGGAGCTATAGGTGGTTATGAGCAGTAATGTGGAGGCTGGGAATTGAACCTCAATCTTCTGGAAGAGCAGGAAGTGCTCTTAACTTCTGAGTTATCTCTCCAGGCCCCATGATTTTATTTTTAAGAGTTCTACATGTATTCTAAACATCTGATATCAATAACACATATGAGTGGTGAATATTTTCTCTCTACTTCATAGCTTACTTCTACATTTGTAACAACATTTTTGGTGTGCAGGCATCTTTAATGTTGATGACGTTTAATTTATTACTTTTTTCTTTTATTTTTTTCTATTTTTGAGATTATAATATAATTACAACATTTTCCCTTCTCTTTCCTCCCTCAAGCCCTTCCATAAACTCCCCTTTGCTCTCTTTCAAATTCATGGCATTGTTATTCCAGGCATATATCCCTAGAATAACAATTAATACCATGAATATATATTCCTAAACATAACCTGCTCAGTCTGCATAATGTTACTTGTATGTACATTTTTAGGGCTGGTCATTTGGTATTGGATAACTAATTGGTGTGCTCCTCCCTGTGGAAGACTATTTCTCCCACTCTCAATATTTCTTTCCTTTATGCTTAGGTATTTTTTTCTGTGATAAGAAACATTTGCCTAATTCATATTTCCTTCTCTATGAACTTATGTTTTAGCATTTATATTCAAGGCCCATCATTTACTGTATATTGTTTTTTATATGGTATGAGTTAGGGAGGTGCATTTTCTCCAATATTCAGCAGTGTGAGAGACCTCCTTTCTGTATTTTAATGGCATTGGTAACTATAAAAAATCAATTGAGGTAATCAAGACAAGGCAGTGTTGGCAGAGGAACATGTAGGTCAATGAACTCAAATTGAAAAAAAAAACAACAAAAGAAAACCACAGAAATTGAGCCACATGGTTTTGCCCAACTGATTATTTTAACAAATAAGTTAACAAAAAGAGTACATGACTTAGTTACTTTTCTATTGCTATAAAGACAGTATGACCAAGGCAATTTATAGAAGAAAGAATTCAATTGGGGCTTACAGTTTCAAAGAGAGAGTCCATCATGGCAGAGAGCATGACAGCAGGCAGGCAGGCATGAACTAGAGTATTATCTGAGAACTTAGACCTTGATTGACAGGCACAAGACAGAGAAAGGACACTGGAAATGGCAAGGACTTTTGAAACTTTAAAGCCCATTCCCAGTGATGCATTTCTTCCAACAAGGCCACACCTCCTAATCTTTCCTAAACAGTTCCACTGACTGGGGACCAAATATTCAAATATATAGGCCTATGGGGCCATTTTCATTCTACAGTACAAAAGCAATTCAAACAAGTAAAGATTGTTTTTCAAGCAACTGTTCTGGATTAAATGTATAGCCATAGGCAAAAATATAAACTTTGACCTGAATCTCACACAAAAGTCACTCAAATGGATTATGGACTTAAACACACAAAACTATAAAACTTTTAGAAAATGTATGAGAAAAAAAATCTTTGGGATGTAGCTCTTGGCAAGGATTTCTTAGATTTGACACCTAAATCACAATCCATTAAGGAAATGTTCATAAATTGTACTTCATTAACTATTAACTTTTATTCCAGAACATACCTTCTTAAGAGAAAGAAAAAACAACTTACATAGTATAAAATATTTGTAAGCCATATACTTGACAAAGAACTAGTATCTCAAAGGTGCTCCTTAGTTTATGATGGAATTGTTTCCCTTTATAATCATATGGTTGACTAAGAGCTGTAGTTGCCACTCCACATCATCCAAGAACAGCATATCACTTATTACTAGCATGAGAAAACATCAAAATCCAATGTTTGAAGTGGAGTTTCTACTGAATAAATAATTGCTTTCATGCCATCACTAAGTAAAAAAAAAAATAAGTTAAATCATAAGGTGGGTATTGTCTGTGTATACAGAGATCTCAAAGCTTAATCATGAAAACCTGGACATTGTCAGAAGAAAAACAGGCAAAAGAACATGAAGAAACCTATCAACAAAGATAGTATATGTTTTATTTTTGCAAAGTAATTTGAGGTGGAAAGGGTTTATTTCATCTATTGTGTAGAGTCCATCAAGAAGAAATAAAGATTCCAAGGGGTATAGGCAAAAACGAACTCCTCAGGACAGGCCTAACACCAAGTTCCTATAATTATTCAACTAACTGGTTCAACTACCCCATCCATATTAAACAATACTCAATGATACTGGAAACAAAAAGAAAAATTGCAGTCCATATTGCCTGGCTTAGAGAGACAGATATCCTGGTGCCCTGCCGGTTACCCTGGAAAACACCTTTCCTGCCTATAAGGAAACTTGGGACCTCTGATTCTCATGAATCTGATTCCTTCAGAGAAACAGGTGTGCACTATCTTGGACCTGAAAGATGCAAAATTCTTCAGCCTCAGTTGGCAGAGGTGAATTGTAGCATGAATCTTAAAAGTCTTATTAATAAAATCAAACTTGAGCCAGTTATTGGGGTGAACACTCACCTGGCCAACTTCTCGGCTGGTCTTGTTTCCTCAGACTGGAGGCCTCTGAGTCTTCATCCAAAATGGGTCTCAGCTGAACTGCTGCTAGAAGCCTGAAAGCTTAACCAGGCCAAATGCTTCTCCAGGCCAAATGCTTCTCCAGGCCAAATGCTTCTCCAGGCCAAAATGCTTCTAGTTTCTGGTCCTCATGCTTTATATACCTTTCTGCTTTCTGGGATTAAAGGTGTGGGTCACCATCCCTGGGATTAAAGGTGTGGGTCACCATGCCTGGCAGTTTCCAATGTGGCCTTGAACTCACAGAGATCCAGAGGGATTTCTGTCTCTGGAATGCTAGGATTAAAGGCGTGTGCTACCACTGCCTAACCTCTGTTTAATATTGTGGCTGTTCCGTCTCTGACCCCAGATAAGTTTATTAAGGTACACAATATTTTGGGGAACACAATACTACCACAGTGAATCAACACATCTTTGCTTTTAAATGGACAGACCCAGAGGGACGTCACAGTGGGCAACTTACATGGACCAGGTTGCCCCAAGGATTTAAAAATTCTCCAACTTGTATGATGAGACACTAAATGCTGACCTCCTGCCCTGCAGTCAGAGGTTTCCAGGGACCACACTCTTACAATTTGTAAATGACCTCCTCCTGGCCTCTAAACCTAAAATAGATTACAAAAGGGCCACTGAGGAACTGCTGCAAGAGTTGTAGACCTTGGGCTAAAGAATTTTGGCTAAGAAAACCCAACTTTGTACATCAGATGCTACCTATCTTGGTTACTAGCTGAGGAGAGGCAAAAGAAGCCTGTCTCAGAGTAGGACTGCTGCCATCCTTCAGATCCCAAGTCCAAAGACTAAGAGAAAGGTTTGAGAGTTCCTAGGTACAACTAAGCATTGCTGCCTCTGGATACCAATGTTTATGGAACTAGCAAGGCCTCTATACATCAACACAAAGGGGAACACTGAGCCCCTAATCTTTTGTTTGTTTGTTTTGTTTGTTTGGGGGTTTTCTTGTTTTGTTTTGTTTTGTTTTGAGACAGGGTTTCTCTTTGTAGCTTTGTGCCTTTCCTGGAACTCACTCTGTAGCCCAGGCTGGCCTCGAACTCACAGAGATCCACCTGCCTCTGCCTCCTGAGTGCTGGGAATAAAGGTGTGCACCACCACTGCCCAGCAAGCCCCTAATCTTAACTGAGACTAAATAAATGATATTTGAGGCTTTAAAAGCACCTTTGACTTCAGCTCCAGCCATAGCATTTCCGGATGTCTCAAAACCTTTTCATCTGTTTGTCCACCAAAGAAAAGACATTACAAAAGGGATTTTAACTCAAACTTTGGGGTCATGGAAATTCCCCATGACATACCTGTCTAAACAACTGGGCCCTGTAGCCACAGGGTGACCCACCTGTCTAAGAGCTGTGAAGGCTACTGCTAGTATAATGAAAAGAGGACAAGCAAGTTAACTCTGGGTCAGGATCTTATGTTCACAGCACCCCACTACATGGTTGAGACTCTCCTCTGAGGAATATCAAAACACTGTCTGTCTAATGCCGTGTGACCCAGTACTAGACCCTACTCCTTGACCACCTTCTAGTCCCATTTGAGAAACCTACCACCCATCAGTTTTTCTTCCCTCTTGCCTGATGAGAACCTGAAGGTGCTCATCCATAACTGTCACAAGATGAAAGATGAAACCAGGTACACAGGAGCTGCAGTAGTTACTTTAACTGAAATGATTTGGGACCAAGCTAGGTACCTCAGCCCAGAGAGCAGAACTGATTGATCTGACCCAGGCTCTTAGACAGGAAAAGGAACTTCCACCACAATATACACAGATAGTTGCTATGCTTTTACTACCATGCATATCCACAGTATAATCTATAGAGAAAGAAGGCCTTTCACCACTGGGGCTTACATTAAAAACAAAGAAAAAATCTTAGCCCTCCTAGAGGCTATTTGGCTTCCCCTATGAACTGTTGTCCTCCACTGACAAGCCACTGATTTGGCTGCCTGACAAATGGCCCTAAGACCAGTGAGGCCTGTTAATATTCTGATGATATACCCTGAGCCAGTGTTTCCTGAGACTCCTGGTATATCCAAGAGGATGCAAAAAGAAAAAAAAAAACAGCTCAACCCCACAGATTGGTAGAGGACACCAGGGGGAAAGATCATTCATACAAAAACAACTGGCAGGACTATGGTAACTGACCTTTACCAGGCTACTCATTGGGCTTCACAAAACTTTCTGGGTTGCTCAGAACAAGGTATGTTATACCTATACTGGATAGTTATAACATATAACTGGATTTTATGCCTAGCACAGGATGTCTCAGTCAGATGCCAGGTTTATGTAAATCAAGTAAATCCAAAACAGAGAGCCCTTACCCAGGAAGGGGTCCAAATGGGAGACCAACATCCCAGTGAATTTTGGGAAAACTGACTTCACCAAAATTTGGCCTGTCCGGGGAAGATACAAGTACTTGTTAGTTTTTACAAAAACCTTTTCTGGGTAAATAGAGGCATTCCCCACCTGGACTGAAACTGCTCAAATAGTAGCTTAAAAGCTCCTCCAGGAATTGGTCCCCTGATTTGGCTTTCCCCCAGCAATAGGGTCCAATAATGGCCTGGCTTTCATAGCAAAACATCTTAATTACTAGCTAAAGATTTAAACATAGATTGAAGACTTCATTGTGCATATAGACCTCAGAGTTCTGGGAAGGTAGAAAGAATAAACAGAATGTTGGGAAAAAAAACTCCAACAAAACTCTCATTAGAGTCCAATGAAGGGTGGATAGACCTCCTTCCTTTGCTTTGCTTTGGGCCTTCTACATCCCAAGTAGGGGAGGGGTTTACCCTCAAAGAGATTAGGTTTGGAAGACCTCCCCCCCTTGCTTCCCAGGCAGACCAGCAGTTGGCAGAAATATTTAATCGTTCCTTTCTCAAGTTACTACAGGCCCTTCAGTCCTCCATGCAGGCTATTTATTGGACTATCCAAGAAACCCAGCTGATTTTCAAGTCCACCACCAGATTCCCTTCATTTGAGTCCAGTGATACTGTCTAGATCAAGTAAGTAGCTAAAGGGGTGCTGGAGCCAACTTGGAAAGGACCCTACATGGTGATTCTCTCCACTCCTATGGCTGTGAAGGTAGCTGCTATTATACCACAGATCCACCACACCCAGGTCAAGAAAATGGAAGTCACAGATGCTGCTGCCAAATGAACTGTCTCCTGGACTTTGTACCCATTAAAATTTAGGTTTCATCAGGTACCATGCCCTTCCACTCCCTGCCTTTCTACCTTCTCCTGAGACTTGTGTTTGGTATGAATACAGGGTTATGGCCCAATGCCTACCACCCTCAGGCCTTGATCTGGGAAATGAGGAAGACATATACAGGGAAGACAATAGCTAGCATGGCTACAGAGCGGCAACCCATATTCATCTTGACATTTGCTCACTGATGCTCATTTTATAAATCTGGTTATACTGGAAAAAGAAAAGATGTGGAAATTTATCTTTTGAGATAAAAAAAAAAAAACAGAGTTTACAATTCTATGTATGTCCTGTGGCTGGGCCCTCTAGTTGCCAAGAACAAGGGTTTCCATTGCAAAAATTGGGACTGTAAAACAGAGGCTCCTGAAAACACATAGATGGATATCTAGAAAGAAAGCCCCCTCCCAAGAAATGCACAATAGGAAAATGTAATCCAATGACCATAAAATTAAAAATCTAGAAGTTCCCTAACAAAGATTCTGGCCTTTGGAAAACCTGTGGAATCAAACTCTATGCCACAGGAAGGAACCCCTGAGATAGAGTTAACCATTTCCAGCTGGAAATTGGCAAGAATTTCTGGCTGTTCTTAGACACCTAGCCCCTGTATTACATAGGGATAGGAACTAAACAAACTGTCAGCCAATTGACTGACAAAACTCATTGTGACTGGGGGTCACCCAAATCAATGTTAGAGGATTACAAGGGGCTGAAACTTATCTAATATTCTAAACCTTTAACCTAGGCACTTCTGTAGCTAGAGTTTTCCTACCAGGCCCACAGTCAGGACAAATCTCTCTCACCTGCCAGGCCCACAGCCGCTCAGACCCAACCAAGTAAACACAGAGACTTATATTGTTTACAAACTGTATGGCCGTGGCAGGCTTCTTGCTAACTGTTCTTATATCTTAAATTAATCCATTTCTATAAATCTATACCTTACCACATGGCTTGTGGCTTACCGGCATCTTCACATGCTGTTTGTCATGGTGGCGGCTGGCAGTGTCTCCTCAGCCTTCCACTTCCCAGAATTCTCTCCTCCTTGTCCCACCTATACTTCTTCCTGCCTGACCACTGGCCAATCAGTGTTTTATTCATTGACCAATAAGCAACATGTTTGACATACAGACCATCCCACAGCACACTTCCCCTTATTCTGATGCTTGCTATTCTGATTTATGGGTTAATTCACCTGATAATGGCAATATTACCAAGCCCATGAGACTACTTGGTCTGCATGTACTAATGGTTTGACTAAACGTGCCTCTTTAGATGTTTTCCAAACTAAGTAGACAGGTTTATCAGGACCTAGAAGTATTATAAGTTTCTGTTTCTAAATTAAAACAACCATTAGATTCTCTTACAGAAATCAGCCAGGAGTGCTGGACACTGGGCCTCTGGACTATATAGGAATGGGAACTAACTAGCCTGTCAACCCATTGACTGACAAAACTCATTGTGACAGGGGGCAGCCCAAATCAATGTTAGAGGACTTAGGGTCTGAAACTTGTCTAATATCCTAAACCTTTAACCTAGGCACTTCCCCTTGTTCTGATGCCTCCTATTCTGCTTTATGGATTAACTCATCTGGACAATAGCAATATTACCGGGCCTCTGAGACTACTTGGTGGGCATGTACTAATGGTTTAATTAAATGTGCTTCTTCTTATGCTTTATATAACATAGATCTTGGACTACTAAAGATGAGGTGGGGAGCTCATCCCACTTTTGGTCAGAGCAAGCATAGCCAGCTCAGTAGCCATAGATACATCAGCCTTTATCATGGGAGATAAAAACTTTAGACTTACTTCTAATGAAATAAAGGTGACTATGCAAGGCTTTGGGAAAATATGTTGTTTCTATGCTAATCAATCAGGAATAATTTTTTAAAAATCTTGCCATGATTTGGGAAAACTTCAAAAGAAAAAGAAACAAAGACATACATAATAGATAATTGGTACCAGTGTCTGTTCTTTTGGTCCTCTGGCTAACTACTCTGCTCTCAGCACTAGCTGGGCCTTTAATTCTCATTTGGTTTGGATTAATGGCAGAGCCCTGAATCTTAAACTATATGGCCAATTATGTATTAGTTCAGTGAAATTAATGGTCCCTAAGACCAACTACACCTCTTTAGAGCAGGATGAGTCCAAGATTTGATAAATTTACTAAGACTAGTGGGAAATATAACAGGCCCCCAGACCTTAGCACAACTGACTCCATGATGGAAGTACCATTCAGGTCATAAAATTCAGCATGTAGACAGTACTACCTGCCAAAATGAAAACAAAGACTAATCCATCAAAGTCCATAGTTCTGGGAAAGTCTCTAAATATGCTAAGCTTTTTGGCTTCTTTTTTCCCCATAGTTCTGCTTCTGGCTAACTGCTCTTCTTAACTGAAGTATGTCAACCCCAAACATGGTTTTTATGCTTAAACTCTCACCCTGAGAAAGACTCAGTACAATACTGGGGTCCTGAACACCCAGTGTAGTCACCAGCCAGCTAATAAAGACTTTCTATTGGCTTAAACCCATGTTCAATCAGTCTTCTCTGGAGGCTGTTTCATAACATTTTCATGCTTGATTTTCAAATGAAAACAATAACCAGGTCATAAGTATACATAACATGATATAGCTACCCCACGTACAACCACAAATACATGTATATTTAACCAGGTCATACTTATGCCTAACATGATATAACTGTCCTATATACAACTGCAAATGCATTATGTAGTTTAGACTAAGTGGCAATGTCTCTTGAGGGGCACTGAAATTATCTCAATTGATGTTATATTACATGATAAATCAAGGAAAGAAAACAAAAATATGTGCACAACATTCTGAACAAAATATGACAGAAACACTAAAGTCAATTATAATCCTGTTTCTGCAACTAGTCACATGTCCTTAGTATTTGTAACTCCCTTCTACTACCCCATTCTGTATTTCCTCTACCCTCAGCAAGCACTTCACTAGGTCTAGGGTCTTTACCTGGTGTAGTTGAATTTCTAAACAGTCTTATTAAATAAGAAACACAGAGCCAAATACAGAGGTATAAGCTGTAGAGATCAAAGCAATAGCCGCAAACTAACCTTAGCTAACCACCTCGCCATAGCTTCCCAAGAGAGCTTCTTCCTGTCTAACCTGCACCTTTATTGCCTTCCTGTTCTGCCTTCTCATTGGCCCTAAGCCCAGCCACATCACTTCTTCATCACTGCCTGTCTATACAGACCTCCAGGTCTCTATGGTTGGTATTGGAATTAAAGGTGTGTGTCACCATGCTTGGCTGTGTCCTTGAACACACAGAGACTGCCTGCCATGTGATTGGATTAAGGGCGAGTGCCACCACAGCCTGATTTCTGTTTATGACTGACTATGACCTCTGATCTCCAGGCAAACTTTATTTATTAACATACAAATAAAATATCACATTCAACACAAATAAAATATCACCACAACCTGGAGGAGTGTGGGGGCCCAGAGAGGCTCTCTAGTAAGACATTACTCAAGGTGAGAGAATCTGAGTTTGCTTTACCCAGCAGAGCTGCAAAATGGGATGATTTGGCTATGGGCATGGTTACCCTGTGTTTTGAAGGGTCTACACTTCACTGTATGTTGTGCTTTGATCTTGAAAGGGGGAGGTCTTTTGCCTTGCCCCTTGGCATTATATAAAAAGTCCTTTTGAATAAACCTCAAGGTGACTGGGTATTGACCCAGGGCCCTCCTGAAGCTATCCTGTGTCTCTGTCTTTCTTATGGTCTCTTTCTATCTAATACTTCTTCATTCCTCTCTCCTCCCCCTAAACCCTTTGACAGGTCAGAGCTGGACTCCTACAGAGGAGTGACCTATAACTTCATTCCTGAAGGGTCTGTTCCCTTTGTCATGCTGCCTAGATTGGGTCATTGTACTTTCCCAATTATTTTAATCAGGGGACATAGTAACATCAAGAGGATCTCCTTATACTCCAGACATAATCTTTCTTATCTCCATTGTGGAGAAGCAATCTAATTTCCCCCTGGTAGTCTGGATCAATCACCCCTCCTAACATTGTTATTTCTTACTTAGACTGTTGGATTAACAGAATTAGAAGCCCAAAGTGGCCCAGGGGGAAGTCTGAGATTTCAGTTCAATGGAATGTGTGTGTGTGTGTGTGTGTGTGTGTGTGTCCTGACAGGAGTACTCCCATATCTGGAACCAAAACTCCTAGACTTGCAGAACTTAAGATCACAAGAACAGGATTCAATTTTTTTCCTAGTAGATCACTAGAGGTGATGGTGGAACCACTCTCTTTTTATCCCTTGATTCCTGGAACCAAGAATCCTGACTATGGGAGAAGCTATCATATACTGGATGCTGATCCAAAGCATAAACTGCCTTTTGGAGAACAGACCTTCAGGCTTCTGCCACCTAATTGGTATTGCAACTGTGTCTTTAAAGAGCCACTCCATCATTCTGTCAGGCCAGCAGCTTCAGCATGGTAGGGAATATAAGACCAGTTGGTGAGCATGAGCCCACTGTAGAACTTCTCTGACTGTGAAGTAAGCTCCTTGGTCAGAAGCAATACTGTGTGAAATATCAGGATGGTGGATAAGGCATTCTTTAAATACATGGATGGTCGTTTTGGTAGAAGCATTATGCATAGAAAGGGCAAATCCAAAATCAGAATAAATATGTACTCCAGTAAGGACAAAGCATTGTCCTTTCCATGAAGGAAATGGCCCAATTTGGTTGACTTGTCACCAGGTCTCTGGACAGTTACCCCGAGAAATGGTGCCATATCAGGGACTTGGTGTTGGTCTCTGATGTTGGCAGATCAGCCACTCAGCAGCAGCTATAGCCAAGTCTGCCTAAGTGAGTAGCAGTCCATGTTGTTGAACCCATGCATATCCTCCATCTCTGCCACTATGGTCACTTTGTTCATGAGCCCAATGGGTGACAGAGATGGCTGGTGAAAGACTCTGACTGTCCACAGAAAGGTTATCCTATCTCCTTGATTACCAAACTCTTTCTTTGCATTTACATGGGACACAAGTATCTTCACATCTTTTGCCCATTTAGAGATCTATCCGCATATTTCTTCCCCAGATATCTTTCTCACCAATTTTCTAGTCAAGCTTTTTCCAAGCCCTGATAATCTAACCAATTCACTGGCTACATCCCATAAATCACAATCACACATCTAGTCATTTCTCCTTCCAAACAATGTATGACCATATATACTGCCCCAAGTTCTATCCACTATAAAGATTTCCCTTCACTGGTATCTTTCAGGGTTGCGCTAGAAAGGGTTTGTAATGCTGTAGTGGTCCACTTCTGGATTGTGCCTATATAATATGCAGAAACATCAGTAAACCAGGTACTGGTCTTCTCTTCCTCAGTCAACCATTCATAGAGCACATCCCATGAGGCTATAGCTGTTTGCTTGGGAGCAGATGGCATTGTAATAATAGTAGAAATGGCATTTAGTGGTAATTAACATGACATATAATTGTAATGTGCAGAGTGGCTTACAAGCTGTGATCCAACAATGACTGTCTCCTCACAGAAAGTCCAAGAATCTAATAGTTGTTCAGTTCACAGGGCTGGATATCTCAGCTAGTCTTCAGTATACATTGGAATCCTGAAGAAGTAGGTTCTAACACCAGTGAAGGAATACCTCAGCAGCAGGACAGATGAACTTTCCAGTAAGTATGAGGGCAAGCAGGAAAGAAGCAAAAGGTTCCTTCTTCCATGTCCTTTTATATAGACTTCCATCAGAAGGTGTGGTCCAGATTTAGGAGGGTATTCCCACCTCAAATGATTTAATAAAAAAATTTCTCACAGGACTAATTTTAGTTAATTCCAAATGTAATCAAGTTGACAACTAAGAATAGTCTTCACAGCCCTACACTCACAAGCATATAGACATCATTAATTAGACTCAGTGGATTATATAAAAATAAAAATAAAAGAGGACAATAAGTTGAAAGGGAGACATGGGGAGGTTCTGGAAAAAAGTAGATAGAGGTAGGTGAATATGATCAAAATACATTGCATAATATATGAAATTCCCAAACAGTAAAAAATGCTAAATTTAAAAGTATATTATTACAATAAATAACTGAATTTTTTGGTAATATTTTATTTGTGCTCTAATAAATAAAGCTTGCCTGGAGATCAGAGGAAAAAGTCACCCATTATAAATAAACACAAAAGTCTTGCAATGTTAGTACATGCCTTTAAATCCTATCACTTGTGAGGCAGGGATCTGTCTGGATCACTGTGAGTTCAAGGCCACACTGGGAACAGAGCCAGGCATGGTGGCACATGCCTTAAATGCCAACACTAGTTAACCATGGAGGTCTGGAGAGCTGTACAGACAGACAGGAAGTGACAAAGCTGGACAGGAAGAGGAAGTAATGTAGCTGGACAGAAGAGCAAATCAGATGGCAGAATAGCAAGGCATATAGGTGTGGGTAGACAGGAAGTATCTGCTTTTGGAAGCTGCGGAGTTGGTGAGGTGAGGTTAGCATGTGGCTGTTCCTATTCCTCTGATCTCTTCAGGTTTTCATCCCTTACCTGGCTCTGTGTTTTTTTATTAATAAGACCATTTAGAAATTTGACTACATTTGAGCCTCACCATTGGGCATTGATCTACAGAGACCTAAGAAAGTTTAAAGATTCTCAATGCACAGAAACAGAGCCACACTAGGCTTCCTAGTCTCACAGTTTCATGCCAGTAGCAGCATAGAGACTCATCTCCTAACAGCTGCCTGTGAGATGGAGCTGGCTGCCAGCTTCCATGAACTAAGTGGCATGGTAGATTCCCACAGTTGTACACAGTGGCGTCTGCAAGCCATGCAGCATGGTGTACGGTGGATATAGTTTTTGCTAGTACAAAAAAAAAGGTTTCTGGGCTACACACTGCTTTAATGGAGACATAGACCCACTGCTTCTGAGAGTTGGTGGTACACATGGCTCCCAGAGCTGGCAGTAAACATACCACTGCCATGTTGAAAAGCTGAGGTGGGCAGAGTCAGCAACCAAGGCTGCCGTTTCTCTGTCCTAGCCACTCTGCAGTTTAAAGCTATAGATTCACAATAAGACAGATTCAGATGGGATAAACCCTAAACAGTTTACAGTGTGTGTAAAAATGTAGGCAGGCTTGGAAGAGAATGGAAAAGGGATATAGACAGTTATATAAAGAAATAAAAACTTAAAAACAATACAGTCTTTGTAGCTGGAGAGCTTCTCTCCGGGTCCCACCAAGCCCCTGCAGACCCCACAACCACTTATAAAATAATCACTCAGAAATTTATATTAATTAAACTGCTGGGCCATTAGCTCAGGCTAACTACTGACTAGATCTTACACTTAAACTCAGCCCATTTCTATTAATCTATATGTCGCTACCTGCCTGGCTACTGGCCAATCAGCACTTTATTTATACAGAGTGATATACACAGCACTTCCTCTTTTCTTTTTTTTTCAAAAAGGAAGGTTTTAACTTTAACATAGTAAAATCACATATAACAGAACAATTATCAAGCAAGAATTACAGTTATAATATCCAGTCTATTTATAATATCTAGTCTATTTGTATTTGGCAAAATTAAAGAAGATATCCTATCTACCTTATATTTGTGAGTCTAAGGTTTCATATCTAACTTATCTCTTATCATAACTAAGGACTATATACTCCTAACTTCTTACCTAACCACTTCTAGGAATGTAGATTGAGCACATAGATCCCCTTTTTGATATACTAGCAGGTCATAAGCACTCAGTTGACCTCTTTTACCACTCCCATTTTGGGTTGTAAAAGAAAGCCTGATGGTCACTGCCTAAGGAAAATTCTTACCTACCTTTATGATCCCGTAAGAATTCAAGCCTGGTGACCTTACACTGGCAGAGGATCACTATTGCTTGGGTTTATAACTCAACACCTCAGAGACTGAGGGGACTGAGGTATAAGGAGAACTTGAGGATGGAGAACAGAGAGAGATAAGGGGGATTTTGACCAGAGAGAACATGTGGATGAGATGGAAGATGAGGAAGAGCCAGATGGGGAGGTACCAGCTGGTTAAGAACAAGATGAGAAGGACCTAGATAAGGCAGAAATAAGATTAGAGAATTCAGATAGAACTTAGAGGAAACAGATAAAGGTAGAGAGAAATCAGGCAAGAAAGGAGCTATGCACAAGAACAGAACTGAAGCTGTGTAGATAGGATTTTATCTCAGAGGAATAAAGTAGATGGACAAAGAGCTTGGTGTACTTAGATTCATTTCCCGAAAATAATTCTCAACATTCGTAGTTTTCTCTTCTGAGCCCCTAGGAAGTATAATATTAAGGCTGGTCCTTTTAATATTATACAAGAAGTGCCCTTGCATTGACTGATTGACAGTATGTCATATAAATTGGACATGCAGGACCCATAGGAAGGTGATCACTGAACTTTACAAGGCAAGATGGTCCTTCAGGTTCCTGCTTCACAGAAGAAACTGCCAGACATTCTGCAGGACAGAAAAAAGTGACTGAGAGACTAGGCCTATGGACTGAAGATGGATGCCTCAACATTGCAGAGGAACTTTGGACAACTGTCCAGGCAGCCAGCTGTCTCTGTCATTTCCAGAATTGTGGAAGTTGCTTATAATGCATTTCCTGTTTAATTAGGTAATATTATATCCTTCTGGGGTCTTTGATGTAGTTGAAGACTAAATAGTTATAATTTTCCTTGGTTATGATAAAAGAAAAGATATGAAACCTTAGACTCACAAATATAGGATAAATAGAATATTTTCTTTGAATGTGCCAAATATAAATAGACTAGATATTGTAACTGTAATTCTTGCTTGATAACTGTTTTGTTATATGTAATTTTACTATGTTAAAGTTAAAATCTTCCTTTTTGATTAGACAGAAAAGGGGAAGTGCTGTGGAATGTCACTCTGTATGCTGTGAATGTGTGTTGCTCTGATTGGTTGATAAATAAAATGCTGATTGACCAGTAGCCAGGCAGGAAGTATAGGTGGGATAAACAGAAGAGGAGAATTCTGGGAAGAGGAAGAGCAGAGTCAGGAGTCACCAGCTAGACACAGAGGAAGCAAGATGATAAGGCAGAACTGAGAAAAGGTACCAAGCCACATTGCTAAACATAGATAAGAATTATGAGCTGGGCATTGGTGACGCACGCCTTTAATCCTAGCACTCGGGAGGCAGAGCCAGGCAGATCTCTGTGAGTTCAAGGCCAGCCTGGGCTACAAAGTGAGTTCCAGGAAAGGCGCAAAGCTACACAGAGAAACCCTGTCTCGAAAAACCAAAAAAAAAAAAAAGAATTATGGGTTAAATTAAGTGTAAGAGCTAGTCAGTAATAAGCTTGAGCTAATGGCCATACAGTTCATAATTAATATAAGCCTCTGTGTGTTTATTTGGGTCTGAGTGGCTGTGGACCAGGTGAGACACAGGAAAACTTCCAACTACAGAATTTTATTCAACCACAGAATCTCAGCTTAAGTAAATTATAGGCTCATCCTGTGCCAAAATAACACTATCATTAAGCTAAAACCCATCAGAATACTTCTGTACATCAATTCCATGTGCTGTCTATTATTATTGCATGCTGACATTTCTGGGCAGAGTTTTCTGAACCTTTCTTGCTTCAGGGAGCTGTCCAATTCAGAAATTCCTTTCTCAAATCAGCTCTGCTAAACTTATTTGTATGATGTTTCCCTGGAAAAGAGTCACTAGAGATATACTTTGGATCCTACTCCTGATACAGCTCTCTTAGAAGAGAAACATCATACAAATTAATGTAATAGAAAAGAAGTCTATTACATTTTTGTTTGATCTGTATAAACAGAAAAATTCTCAAACAAATGAAACAAAGGCTACATTGGGTCTTGGCAAGAGGGAATATTGGCCTGTGAACCAATTTCCATACTTGAGCCAGTTTGCAAATCCAGAACCCCCTGAGTGAGGGGATGGCCAAGTCCCCCTGAGGTAGGGTCTAGCTAAATACTTAGGAGTTTCACTGTTAGCCTTTGTCCCATCCTGATGTTTACCATATAAAACATAGAACTTGGCAGAATTTTTTGGTTCTTTCCCCTAAACCAGTGCTCATAGACAAAGCCTCTGAATCTGCATTAATCTTATTGGCTCAGAGTCTACATCTAATTATTGTAGGAATGGGTTCTCACTTCACCTACTAACCCTCCCTCAACCACAGGCAATATGGCATGAAGGACTCCAGCTGCTTGAGTTAGGACAGAGTAGTAAACATAGGGCATTTTCTTGAAAAACAGTGTCAGACTTACCACCATGAAAAGTGACACCAAATAGAATTAAATGGCCACTATCCTCAGACCACTGTCTGAAGGAGTCTCTGGACCTGCCACAGCCCTGGTAGGATGGACTTGTAATCTGGTTCACATTATTTCTGGCAAGCTGCACAGGTTGTGAGCCATAAAAGGACTACAAAAACAAGCAGACAATAACATTATGGAACTTAGTCTTGCCCTTGTGTTATGGTGGCCTCAGTAGGATGTAGATTCCAGGTATGATCTAGCATTGCAGCAATGCTGATGGCATAAGAACCACTAACTGGATTTATCCTATAACTCTAGGTAGTACAGCATGGATAGAGAAATCATCTAATTGGGGTAGGAAGAGGCACACATTGTTACTTTGAAGTCTAGGGCCAGACACTATAGTGAGGCTCAGGGTTTAGCAAAATCCTCTGATGCCTGATCCCAGGCCAGTGATGGTGAACAACATATCTGGGTCCACCTTAGCCACAAGGAGAATCATTCAGGGGCAAACTACCCTTTCAGACACTTCATAGCCCATCCTGAACAATACAACTACACATTTGTGACAAATTTGGGCATGGGGTGCCCTATGGTGCCAACATAATGGCAGCATCCCAATAATAGCCTTGCAGAAAATCTAGACATAGTGTATCACCTAATATTGAAATAGTGGAAGCAACTACATGCAAAGAGAAAGGAAATAGACTAATTAGAGTTTCTAAAGGACAGAAACAAATAAATCCAGATTCAAAGACTGGGATAAATACCTAATATTTCAATGTGAAGGAGTCATACATCAACAATATCAAGAACTTCCAGGGATCCATGGATTTACCTAAAAGATAAAAATAAGACATCAGAAACTGATCATATAGCAAGAATATATTAAAAATCTGAAAGAATTAAAAGTTCACAAAAACTAAAAGTAGACTGGCAGCCCTGAAATTATATACACACAAGTAATTATATACACACAACATTATACTCACTGAGTAGATTATATTTATATATTTAAGGACATATATATAAATACATATATATGTAACAACAGTTAAGAAAGAGAAGCCAGAGTCCATGAATTTGAAAGAGAGCCAGGAGTACATGGGAGGGGTTGGTAAGAAGAAACAAAAAAGGGGGGAATTATGTAATTATATTTAAATTTGAAATATTAAAAAATTAAATATAATGACTGTGTGATTTAGGGATCTCATTAGTGGGTATATATCCAAAGGTAATGAAATCAGTATATCAAAGAGTTACTTACATTCCCATGTTTTTTTGTAGCACTATTCCCAATAGCTAGGGAATCAAGTGAAATGTTTAATAGAGGAATGAGTAAAGACAATATAGTACATACACAAAATGAAATACTATTCAGACAAAAGAATGAAGAAATTCTGTAATTATAATAGTGGATGGAAATGGAAGACATTATATTAAGTAAAATAAACCCATCACAAAAGCAAATACTACATTATATTACTCATGTGTAGTCTAATAAAGATTTTCCCATAGAAGTTGAGAGTAGAATAGCAGTTGCCAGAGGCTGGGAATAAGGAGAGGGTGGGATAAGGAAAAGCTAATCAATAGTTACACTTAAATAGGAGAATATTTAAGTTATACTTACTTGAAATATTTAAATTACCATTGAATAGAAGAAAGAAGCTCTGGTGTGTGCTTGTATTTAGGGTGACTCTAGATAGTGATAATGTACTGTACATTTTAAAAACCTAGAGTAAAGTGACTTGGGATGTTTTGTCACAAAATAATAAATATTTATGGAAGTATATGTTATATGTACAACTTTTATATGTCAACTAAACAATAAAAAGAAATGAGCTCCTCAAAGAATAACTAAAAATATGTTTTTTAAAGAAATTGGTCACATGCTTAAGTATTACCTGAGAAAAGTAAGAATACAAATTCTTTTCAAGTTAATGTAATGAGTAATCTTTGATACATAAAACATGCAATTTAATTAAAAGAGGCAGTTCTTAAGAGTTTTCATAGCCAGGTGGTGGTGGCACACACCTTTAATTCCAGAACTCAGGAGGCAGAGGCAGGCAGATCTCTGAGTTCAAGGTCAGCATGGTCTACAGAGCGAGTTCTAGAACAGCCAGGGCTGCACAGAGAAACCCTGTCTTGAATAACAATAATAAATAAATAAATCTTAATATAATATAGAATGACTTAATACTTAGGTTTACTGATTAAAATAAGCTTATTTCTATATAACAAAATTTGTCAGTAAGAAAATTAAAATGATGATGACTAGCTGTTTTTTTTTAAATTTCCTTAATTACCTTTATTCATTTATGGTGTGTGTGTGTGTGTGTGTGTGTGTGTGTGTGTGTGTGTGT
>CABHPR010129303.1:28147-44418 GCA_902168415.1 Peromyscus melanophrys
GTGTGTGTGTGTGTGTGTGTGTGTGTGTGTGTGTGTGTGTGTATTTGAGTATGGGCACATGCATTCCACAGTGAGTAGGTGGCAGTCAGAGAACAACTTTCAGGAGTCAGAGTGTAATATGCTCTCTCGTCGGGACCGCTAGCCAGCAAATAATGACATGGAGACATATTATTAATTATGAAAGCTAGGCTGTGGTGGTATTGTGTTCCCCAAAATATTGTGTACCTTAATAAACTTATCTGGGGTCAGAGACGGAACAGCCACAATATGAAACAGAGGTTAGGCAGTGGTAGCACACGCCTTTCATCCTAGCATTCCAGAGACAGAAATCCCTCTGGATCTCTGTGAGTTCAAGGCCACTTTGGAAATGGCCAGGCGTAGTGACCCACGCCTTTAATCCCAGAAAGCGAGCCTTAATCCCAGGGAGTGGTGGTAGAAAGCAGAAAGGTATATAAGGCGTGAGGACCAGAAACTAGAGGCATTTGGCCTGGGTAGGCATTTGGCCTGGAGAAGCATTAGGCCTGGTTAAGCATTCAGGCTTTTGAGCAACAGTTCAGCTGAGGCTCATCCTGGATGAGGACTCAGAGGCCTCCAGTCTGAGGAAACAAGACCAGCTGAGGATCCAGCGAGGTGAGGTAGCTGTGGCTTGTTCTGTCTCTCTGACCTTCCAGTGTTCACCCCAATAACTGGCCTCAGGTTTGATTTTATTAATAAGACTCTCTAAGATTCATGCTACACTAGGCCTTAACTTAGGCTTGTCCCACTAGCTCTTATAACTTAATTCAACCCATTTATATTAATCTACATTTTTGCCTCATGGCTTTTTAACCTTTCTTTCATTCTGTATGTCCTACTTTCCTGCTTCCTCCATGTCTCTCTGTCTGGCCCCTGGTATCTCCCTGTTGTCTCCTTTTCTTTTCTCTTCAAGCCTAACTTCCTCCTACTACTCATTCTTCCTGCCTGGAAGTTCCACCTATACCTCTTCCCTCACTATTGGCCATTTAGCATTTTATTAGACCAATCAGGTGTCTTAGGCAGGCAAGGTAAAACAGCAACACATCTTCATACGATTAAACAAATCCAACACATCTTTACATAGTTAAACAAATGTTCTGCAACATAAACAAATGAAACACATCTTTACATACTTAAACAAATATTCTGAAACATGAACAAATGCAACACATCTTTACATAGTTAAACAAATGCAACACTGTGGTGATATTGTGTTCCCCAATATATCATACACTCTAATAAATTTATCTGGGGTCAGAGAACAGAACAGCCACTAGACAGACATAGAGGCCAGAAAATAGTGGCACTCACACCTTTAATCCTATCACTTGGGAGGCAGAGATCCATCTGGATCTCTGTGAGTTTAAAGCCACACTGGAAACAGCCAGGCATGGTGACTCACGCCTTTAATCCCGGGAATTAATGGCAGAAAGCAGAAAGGTATATAAGGCGTGAAAACGAGGAACTAGGCTGGTTAAGCTTTCAGGCTTTTAGCAGCAGTTCAGCTGAGATTCATTTGGATGAGGACTCAGAGGCTTCCAGTCTGAGGAAACAGGATCAGCTGAGGAATTGGCAAGGTGAGGTGGCTGTAGTTTGTTCTGTTTCTCTAATCTTCCAGCATTCACCCCACTACCTGGCTTTAGGTTTGTTTTTATTAATAAGAACTTTTAAGATTCATGCTACACAACACATATTTGCATAGTTAAACAAATATTCTGCAACATCAAAGAATAAAACTCAGATCATCAGGCTTGGCAGCAAGTGGCTTTACCCACTGAGTCATGTTTCCAGCCTACTAGCTGTTTAATATATATTGTTTTTTTTTATAAGCAATCAAAGTGTAATTATTTAAAAAACAAGCAAGTTAGGGGCTGGAGAAATGGCTCAGGTTAAGAGCATTTGCTGCTCTTTAGGAGATTGGAGTTCAGTTCACAACTCCCATGTGCTATGGCTCACAGTTTCCTATAACTCTGATGCTCTCTTCTGGCTTCCATAGGCACCCTCATATACATGGTATATACAGAGAGAGAGAGAGAGAGAGAGAGAGAGAGAGAGAGAGAGAGAGAGAGGAAAGTTATGTACAGATTATTAAAATAAATATTTTAAGCAAAATAAGTGAGCTAAATAGATGTAAATAAGATAAATATTTCAACATAAAAGATTCCTTTTTATTACCATAAGGCTTAAACATTCTTTTTTAATTTTTATTTTTTCTTATAACTTCTTCCTGAGTCATTTCCATCCTGATTCCTAATATGAGATATGCTGTTATTCTCTTTTTGTATTCTCAATATGATAATGAGGTCATTGATTTAGAAAGGTATTTTATGTGTTTATTCATGGTTCTGCCAGGAATTCATAACAACAGAAGACTCTCTAGGAGGCCCTGATGAAAGAACAAAGGAAATTTAGTTCTGTGTCCTTGTACTGGATCAGACATGAAGCCAGTCTGATGCTGGGGACAGTGCCTCACAGGAGTATAGATTAAAGCTCCTGGGAACAGGACACTGCCTCCTGGGCTGTGGTTATTGTCCTGAGGAATCTGTCTGATGTTTCCCATGTTCTGTTTAACATTATCTGACTTGCCTCTCGGCTAAACTTTGTCCTTTACCCCCAACGAATAGTATATAAGATAGTATACTTCTTAATAAATTTGCTTAGCATAAGGCATCATCTTATGCAATATTTCTCATCTAACTATTGTTTTTATCTTTTTTATGTTTTATAAAATCTTTATTGACAAATAATTCACATAGTACATAATTTGCCTGTTTGCACAATTTGATAGTCCAGCATCCTCATAGGCCCATTTCTTATCCCAGGTCCTCCCATTCAACCTTGTGATGTTCAGGACCTGTACTCTTCTGGTTCAGACCAGTTCTGAAATTTTCAATTTTATGCTACAAAATATTAAGGTTACTTCATTGTTCAATTTTCAGCTTTATTGAGATACATTTGAAAAAAGGAATATATTCAAAGTAAAAATAATCAAAACTTTTAACATGCATCTTCCTATGTATATGTGATAACAATTAATGAAAAAAGAGGCTATGAATTTTTCTTCATTTTTTTATTTAAATTTTTTTCATTTTACATAGGAACCACATTTCCCCCTCTGTCCCGTCAGCCCATTCCTCTCACCTTACCCCCATCCCACCTCCCATCCACTCCTTAGAGAGGGTAAAGCCTTTCATGGGGACTCACCAAGGTCTGCCTCATCAAGAAGAGGCCAGACCGCCGGGTGGTGGTGGTGCATGCCTTTAATCCCAGCACTTGGGAGACAGAGCCAGGTGGATCTCTGTGAGTTCAAGGCCAGCCTGTTCTACAGAGCGAGATCCAGGACAGGCACCAAAGCTACACAGCTGGTTCACAATGATTTTATTCCCAGCATCCACTAGAAATTAAGGTCAGTGGTGGTTAAGAATGTAAATAAGATATGTAACTAAAGTTAACAGAGTGACTGGAGAGATCACTCAGTGGTTAAGAGTACTTTTTATACAACAGTGAAGAATTGAGTTTGGATCTTAGCACCTATATAACAATTCAGGTGTGGCCTTTCACATGCCCATAACTTCATCACAAGGGGGCAAGGGGACAGAGACAGGAGGGTTTCTTGGTTTTGCTGGCTGCCAGCCTAGAAAAAACAAAACAAAAAACAAGTTCCAAGTTTAGAGAGAGATTCTACCTCAAATCAATAAGATGGGAGAGTGATAGTAGTTGACAACCAATGCCCTCCTCTGGTTTCCATGAATGTACACACCACACACATATGTGCAGACACACATACTAAGGAGGATTTATTTTCATAAGGAAAAGCTATAAGATATGAGAATGTTAATTTGTTATTTTAAGAGAAGAAAGTGTATTTTTTCTCCTAAAGTAGATAACTAGTTCTTATATAAGAAAAATATAAGACAAAAACTTAGTGAATGAAAAACCTGTATAAAGTTTATAGAAGATGGCTCTTGTAAAAATAATCTTATTTTTAATCAAGTTAACTAAGGGTAAAGGGAATTGTAGGATTTTTTTTTTCAAAAAATTGAGCATTAACATCAAAAGTAAACTGACATAAAACTGTAATTTGAGACTTAAACATAAGTATAACAAGCAATAAAATTGAAGCAGTAATGAGTCTCAACTGAAAAAAATCTGGGATCAGACAGACTTACTGTTGAATTTAGACATTTGAAGATGAGCCAACAATAATTTTCCTAAAATTACTCCACAAAATATATGATGGAACACTATCAAAGTTATTTTACAGTATTTACCTGATACCAAAACTGAATGAGGACATACACACAGGCAAAAAAAAGTAAATTATAGACCAATTTCTCTGATTAACTTGGACCCAGAAATCTGAATGAAACATCTGCAAACTGGATTTAACAAAACATTAAAAAATCATATATCATATGCAAATTAGCTTCATTCCAGAGAATCAAATATGGTGCAACATACACAATAAATGTAATATAACACATAAGCAAACCAAAACACAAAAAATTTCCATGATCACCTTAATAGATGTAGAAGAAGCCTTTGACAAAGTTCAACATTCCTTCACAATAAAAGTTCTGGAGAAACTAGGAATGGAAAAAAAATACCAGGACAAACCTAAAGTCAGCAATATAATAAAGGAAAATATTTCCTCTACAATCAGAGACAAAAAGGTTATTCACTCTCTACTCCTATTTGTAGCATGAATCTTACAAGTTCTTATTAATAAAACAAACCTGAGGCAGGTATTGGGGTGAACACTGGAAGGTCAGAGAGACAGAATAAGCCACAGCTATCTCACCTCGCTGGATCCTCAGCTGGTCTTGTTTCCTCAGACTGGAAGCCTCTCTCTGTCCTCATATCCAAATGACTTTCAGCTGAACTGCTGCTAGAGGCCTGAATGCTTAACCAGCCACATGCTTCTCCAGGCCAAAGGCCTCTCCAGGGCAAATGCCTCTAGTTTCTGGTCCTCACGCCTTATATACCTTTCTGCTTTCTACCACCACTCCCTGGGATTAAAGGCGTGCTTTCTGGGATTAAAGGCGTGGGTCACCATGCCTGGCTGTTTCCCATGTGGCCTTGAACTCACAGAGATCCAGAGGGATTTCTGTCTCTGGAATGCTAAGATTAAAGGCGTATGCTACCACTGCCTAACCTCTATGTTTAATATTGTGGCTGTCCTGTTCTCTGACCCCAGATAAGTTTATTAGCATACACAATAGTTTGGGGAACACAATACCCCCACACCTATTGAATATAATCCTTGAAGTCTTAGCCAGAAAAGGAAGCAAAAGAAATAAATAAAATAATATAGACATGAAAGGAGGATGTCAAATTATCCTTATTTGCAGATGTTTAAAAACTTGTCAGAAGAGACCCAAAATATTCCACCACAAAACTCCAAGAACTGAAATTGCCACACCAAATTCAGAAGCTTTTCTATATACCAATAATGAATGTGCTGGGGGAAAAAAGCAGGAAAATAATGCCATATTCAATACCATCATAAAATAACTAGGATTAAACCTAATAATATGAAAGACCTCTATGATAAAACTTTTAAAACACTGAAAGAATGCAGTTGAATAAGACACAGAGATGGGTAGACTCCCTATGATCATGGACTGTGATAATTTTGTAAAAATATCTATATGTCCAAAAGCAATGTCGAGATCCAATACAATTCCCTTCAAAATCCCATTGGCATTCTACACAGAAATAGAAACAACAGCAACAGCAACCCTATTTCATATGGAAACACAAAAGACCATGAGTATAGTCAGGGCAATGGTGATTTAAAAAAATATTCTGAGGTATAACCGTACCAATGAATTTAAAGAAGACACAAATAAACACTTCATTGAACTCCAAGAGGATAACAATAAATACTTGGATGATGGCCAAGACAATACAAATATGTGGCTGAATGAAATGATGAAGATAATTCAGGATGTGAAAACTAAATTCAATAAAGGAAATGAAATATTGAAGGAAACACAAGCCAAAATGAAGATGGAATTGAAAAAAAACCCAATATCCTGATTGGAAAACTCAGGAGACAGCCTTACAAGTAGAATGAACCAAGCAGAAGATAGACTATCAGAACTCACAGATAAAGCAGAGTATCTAAACTAAATATGAAAAAATAAAAACACAGGAAAGGAACACACAGGAAATATGGGACACCACCAAAATACCAAATATTAGGCATAGATTAAGGAGAAGAATCTCAGATCAATGACATAGACAAGATCTTTAACATGATCATAGAAGAAAACTTCCCCAAACTAAAGATGATACAGATAAAGATAGAGATGATAGAGATAGAGATATATAGAGATAGACAGAGACAGAGACAGATGCAGGAAGTATATAGAACCTGCAAATTGACAAGATCAAAAAAGAAACATCCTAAAACATAATATAATTAAAACACTAAATATACATAATAAAGAAAAATATCGGCATTTGGCCTGGAGAAGCATTTGGCCTGGTTAAGCATTCAGGCTTCTAGCAGCAGTTCAGCAGAGAGCCATTTGAATATGAGGACACAGAGGCTTCCAGTCTGAGGAAACAAGACCAGCTGAGGATCCGGCGAGACTAATATGTGCTCATTGAAGTGTGTAAAATGGTAAAAAAAAAAAAAAAAAAAAAAAAAAAAAAAAAAAAAAAAAAAAAAAGAAAAGAAAAGAAAAAAAGAAGAAAAAGAAAAAAAAAAGACAGACACCACTTAGCTGTGAAGATGGCGTCGGGCAGCGGGACAGAAAACTTGGACTTTCGCCGAAAGTGGGACAAAGATGAATACGAGAAACTCGCGGAGAAGAGACTCACACAAGAGAGAGAAAAGAAGGATGGAAAACCAGTGCAGCCTGTCAAGCGGGAGCTTCTTCGGCACAGAGACTACAAGGTGGACTTGGAGTCCAAGCTTGGGAAGACAATCGTCATTACCAAGACAACCCCACAGTCTGAAATGGGAGGCTACTACTGCAATGTCTGTGACTGTGTGGTAAAGGACTCCGTCAACTTCTTGGACCACATTAATGGAAAGAAACATCAGCGAAACCTGGGTATGTCTATGCGTGTGGAACGCTCCACTCTGGATCAGGTAAAGAAACGTTTTGAGGTCAACAAGAAGAAGATGGAAGAGAAGCAGAAAGATTATGATTTTGAGGAAAGGATGAAGGAACTCAGAGAAGAGAAGGAAAAGGCTAAAGCATACAAGAAAGAGAAGCAGAAGGGGAAGAAAAGGAGGGCTGAGGAGGACTTGACGTTTGAGGAGGATGACGAGATGGCAGCTGTGATGGGCTTCTCTGGCTTTGGCTCTGCCAAGAAGAGTTACTGAGGCGTTCTCTTGGGCCTAACTTTGGCCTATACTGGACCTAACTTTGAGTGTGTTGAGGTGGGGTGGGGTGTCATTTCTTTTTTGGGTACTGGAGAAAGTCCTTAAGAGTGTTAATAATGGGCAGGGCTGGAGGGTGGGTTTTTGTGGTTTCCCTCTACGTTGGGAGAGGGCACAGGATGTAGAGGTGATGCTGTGGCAGATTCTGTCAGCCTCAGTATATTACTGGAGTCACAGAACCTCTGCCCATCTGTGTTCCCAATAAAGAAAGACCTCCCTCTTTGAAAAAAAAAGAAAAAGAAAAATATCAAAAGCTACAAGAGAGAAAATACAAATTACATATAAAGGAAAACCCATCAGAATAACACCTGATTTCTTGATAGGTACTCTTGAAGGCCAGAAGAGCCTGGAGTAATATATCCTAAGTTCTAATAGACTATGACTGTACCCAGCAAAACTATTTGCCATAGTTGAAGAAGAAAGAGAAACTTCCCATGATACAAACAGCCTAAAATATCATATGCAATAACAACAAAATCACTAAGCAGAATACTGCAAGCTATACTTTGAACTGAAGAGAGAAATAAGCACAGCCATGAGACTCTCAAAAAAAAAATAAACTAAGTTATAATTTAATGAAATACAAACCAGAAAAAAATGACTGCAATCTACACACACCTTTCAAAACTAACTCTAAATATTAATGGCCTCAACAGTAAAAAGACACAGGCTAACTAAATGGATTAAGAAACAAAATCCTTTGATCCATTATCTACAAGAAACACATCTTAGATTTAATGATAGGCACCACCTTAAAGAACGGAAAAAAGTGAAAGAATGGAAAAAAGTATTCCCAGCAAATGGAAACAAGAAGCGAGCAGGCATTGCCAACCTAATATCTGACAAAATAGACTTGAAACTAAAACTAATCACAAGAGACAAAGAAGGGCATTTTATTCTAATCAAGGGATCAATTAATCAGGATACTATCACAATACTAAAACTTTTGGTTCATCCAGTTTCATAAAAGCATACTAATGAGATTAAAGACATAAATTAACACAAATCCAATAATTTTAGAAGGTTTCAACACCCACCCCACTCTCTCCAATAGATAGGTCATTTAAACAATAAATAAATAAATATGGAATCCTCAGAATTAAGTGGCATCTTACATTAAATGTATGGACCAGATACTTACATTCTACTCATTAGCATGTGGAAGTTTCTCTAAAATAGACCACAACCAGGAACATAAAAAAAAAACCTTAAAAAATACAGAAAAATTGAAATAATCCCATGCATCCTATCGAGCCATTATGCAATAAAATTTAAAATCAAAAGCAAACAAAATTTTAGTAAGTGTATATACTCATGGAAATTAAACAACTTATTACTGAATGATGAATGGGTCAAAGAACAAATCAAGTAAAAAAATGAAAAAGTATTCTTGAAAGTAAACAAAAAGAAAAATACAACAAAAACTCTGGAATCCCAGGATTTTTTTTTGTGATACCAACAAGCTCACAAATCACAATATGGAGACTTAATATTAGTTATGAACGCTCAGCCTTTTCTTAGCTATTATTTTAATTTGTTTCTTTTTATCTATGTTTTGCCTCAGGGTTTTTACCTTTCTTTATATCTTACTTTCCTGCTGTCTCTATGTCTGGATGGCTGGTAGATGCTTGGCTGGCCCCAGGTGTATCCCTTTCTTTCTCCCTTGTTCTCTCCTCCTTCTTTTCTCTCAAGTGTAGATTTCTCCTACTTATTCTCTCTGCCCACCAGCCCTAGCTATCCTCTCTCTGCCTAGCTATGGGCCATTCAGCTCTTTATTAGACCAACCAGGTGCCTTAGGCAGGCAAGGTGAAACAAATGCAATACTTCTTTACATAATTAAACACACATCCTTACATCATTAAACAAATGCAGCACAAACAAATGTAACACAGCTTTCACAGTTAAAGTGATATTCTACAGAATAACAAATGTAACACATCTTTGCTTAGTTAGAATTATTTTAATATTAATTCCACATCACTCTGGGACACATTAAAAGCAGTTCTAAGAGGGAAGTTTATAACTGTCTTACATTAAAAGATCTGAAAAAGTACAAATAACTTAATGATGCAACTCAATAATTTAGAAAAACAAGAACAAACCAAACCCAAACCCAGTAGACAACAAATAATAAAAATCAAAGCAGAAATTAAAGAGATAGTAACAAATAAAACAATGCAATGACTCAATGAATCTGAGAGCTGGTTCTTTGAGAAGATAAACAATATTGACAGACCCTTAGCCCAAATAACCAAAAGAAAGTAAGAGATTACTCAAATGAACAAAATCAGAAATGAACATGGAAACATCCCAACTTCTTTTCAATATAGTCCTGGAAGCATTCATTGGAGCAAGAAAGACAAGAGAAGAAAATTAAAGGAATACAAATAGGAAAATAAGAACTCAAATCATCCCTATTTGTAGATGATATGATATTATACAAAAGAGATACCCAAAATTCCACCATGAGACTTTTAGAAATGATTACTACTTTTAGCAAAGTGGCAGAGCATAAAATCAACTTACAAATATATTCCAACAACAAACACACTTAGAGGTCACAGACACTCCCATTTACAATAGCATCAAAACTAATAAAATATCTTGGAATAAACCTACTCGAGGAGATGAAAAATATCCACAATGCAAACTTCAACTTGCTGGAGAAAAGGGTTAAAAAAAAACACTAGAAAATAGAAAGACACTTCATGTTCATGGATCAATAAAATTAATATTGTGAAAATGACTACTTACCAAAAACAATTTACAGAGTCAACTCCAATCAAAATACCTACAACTTTCTTATTTCTCCTCCAAAGCAGTGTTTCTCTGTGGAACAGTTCTAGCTGTCCTGGAACTCCTCTGTAGACCAGGCTGGCCTCGAACTTACAGAGCTCGGCCAGCCTCTGTCTTCCAAGTGCTAGGATTAAAAGTATGTACCACCACTGCCCAGAGTCCTACAACATTCTTAGAGGAATATTTTAAAAATCCTAAATTTCATATGGAACCAGAAAAGACCCCCAGAAAGCCAATACAATCTTTAGCAAAAAGACTACTGGTAGGATGGCTATTTCAGACTTCAAAATATATTATACAGTTATAGTAATAAAAATAACATGGTACTGGCAAAAACAACAGACATGTAGATCCATAAAATAAAATAGAATGCCCAAACATGAGTCCTCATAACTACAGCCATCTGATATTTGACAAAGTGGCAAAGCAAAACAAAACAAAAGTACACTGGAGAAAAGGCAGCATATTCAACAAATGGTGCTGGAAAAACTGATGTCTACACAGAAAAGAGTAAAATAAGACTCATATCTATCAACCTGCCCAAAAATTAGATCTAGGTGGATCAAAGACCTCAATGTGAAAAGTGAAACACTGAAAATGATAGAAAAAAACATAGGTAATGGCGTACAAGATATAGGTATAGGAAAGGACTTTTTGAACAGGACTCCATTTTATCCCTAATTGGTTGTCTAATGCACAGTGGTCAGTCCTGAAACCATATACAAACAAACAACAAAAACAGGCTCATCGGGCTGTATTTACATGTTTGTGCATGTGTGTGTGTGTGTGTGTGTGTGTGTATGTAACAATAATAATCAAAGAAAAAAGACTAGCAACTTGGGAGTGGGGGCCATGAGAGGGGGGGGAGGCAGGGTGCTGGGAAAGGCTAGAAGGAGGAAAGGGAAGGTGGGAAGTGATGTAATTCTATTATATACAAAAAATGTATATAAAAGTATATTATTCTTAGTAGTTCAAATAAAAAAGAAAATATGGAGAGGACTATTTGAGAAGAGGAAGGGGACTAATATGAGGGGTGAAGGGAAACAGGAGAGGAAAATAGGATGTGAATACAGTCAAAGTATATAATAAATCTGAACAAATATAAAGCCAATCACTTTAATAAAGATTTTAAAGAACTATTATTGTTCACAATGACTTGTAATTCTATTTTCATAACTGTTTAAAACCTTTTATTTTTTAATAAAATTTCTAAAATAAAATTCTAACTAAATTATTTTAATGTCCTGAAAAAAACTTTGAAATTCTTCAGATAGGTCTTTGGAACATCTCAAAAAGACATTTCTCTTTATAGAAAAAGATATATTAAACTAATTGGTTTATATATCATATGGAATCACTGCCAAGTGATAAGATATGATAAACCTTCTTTGAGTTATATTGGGATAGATATATCACTAATATGTGCTTCAGAAATGGTATGACAGTTGCAGAAATACAATAATCATGGTGTAAGACTATAAGACTATCAACCATAGTTCTAGCAATTAACTTAAAATGTTGCATGCAATGGAAATAACCAAATTTGTCTATGAATTGCATTACTATGGTAGGAATTCTCATCAGCACTTTAACTATGACCATTTTATTTTGTCACATATAGTGCTTAATTGCTTACCCTAGTACTTTCTTGACTATAATCCTATTCTGTTTAATCTTCAAGAAGGTTCTTGAAAGGACAGAAAACTAAAGGTTTCTATTCACTTTTAGAACTTATCTTGGTATAGAATAAATCCCAGAACTCTAATAAAGAAACTGACTCACTCATAAAACTTGAACTTGAATTATCCCATCATAACAAATTATCTAAATACAAAAAAAAATAATTTGGTAGAACTTCATTCTAAATCAGACAGTATAGAAATTGTTAAGATAAACGAGTTTCATAAGATTTATCCAATTCAAATTACCTACAATATCTTTCTTTAAAATGTTTCTTCTTCTTCTTCTTCTTCTTCTTCTTCTTCTTCTTCTTCTTCTTCTTCTTCTTCTTCTTCTTCTTCTTCTTTCTCTCTCTCTCTCTCTCTCTCTCTCTCTCTCTCTCCTCTCTCCTCTCTCTCTCTCTCTCTCTCTCTCTCTCTCTCTCTCTCTCTCGTGTGTGTGTGTGTGTGTGTGTGTGTGTGTGTGTGTGCAAAGAGGATAGAAGAGAGCACAAGATCCCCTGGAGCTGGAGTTACAAGCTACTGCCAGCCACCCAACATGAGTGCTTGGAAATGAACTCTAGTCCTCTGCAAGAACAAGTGTTCTTCATTTCTGAGCCATCTTCCCAGCCCTACTACTTATTTATTAACAGTAGGTGGTGTGAACTTGAATTAGAGAAACAAAATTGGCATTTGAGAAGATGTAAATCTAGAGTTAAGTGTAGACCCATGGAGAGTATGGATGACCACATTAGCTTTCTTGAGTCCTTAAAGCTTCCATAATTTTTAAACCTCTGCACCCCATGACCCATGATGGGAGAGATACAATTATCCAAATTCTGAAAATAATTGGTGGCATAACTGTTCTAAAATTAATAAATAGTTAATAAGCAATATTTTGTTTGTCAGTTTCATATTTTCTAATGTAACACAAAAGAGCAAAGCTTTAATGCTAATACAAGCCCTGTGTGCCCCACAAACTAGAGCTACAAGAGACCATACTAAGTTCTTTTTGCCATTCACACTGCAGCAAAACATCAGGGTCTCAACTCTTAGATCTACAGCTCTCAAAGGGACCTTTTTAGAAGAACTCTTTAATATTCCCAGAACTCTTCATTTTTTTAGAAACCTCAAGGTAAAGCTCACTAGGGAATTTTTCCCCAACATGCAAATATTCTTTGACATAAGCGGTTTTCCAAAGGCCATAGATCAAGACTTCTGTGCTATCGTGAAAGCCTTATCCTTTTTCCTGCTGTCCCCTTCCCTTTCTGTAAAGTAAAATCCATGGGACTACACTATAGTTGGCTTTAAAAAGCTGTTTTAGTGGAGGAATATAAGAGAGCAATTGTTGGCTTTGTGGTCTAGTACCCTTAAATAAGGACTCTTTTAACATCAATGCCTGTGCATGTTCTCATTGAGAATTACCTGAAATCATAAGGAAGGAGCACAAAGCTACCCTTGATATTTTAGACATCTCAATCTTAGAAACTTTCATATACTCATTGGAAATGGTACCATGAACTGTATAATTAGTCACCTATTTGCTGCCCAAGTATAGAAACCCTATACATTCTATACCTATAAAACACAGACTGAATTTACAGACACCATATACTCAAGACCCAGAAACTACACATGTGAATATGAGTAATTGCTGTAATGATGTCACAGGATTCAATTCAGTAAGGTCTTCTTCATTAAATTTGATTATAACCATTTTGTCCTGCTCTAAAAGGACCACGAAGGCTGAGAATATACCTGTTGGCAGAGTGGGCTTTTTAAATCATGCATAAGGCCCTAAGTTCAATCTCCATCACACACAAAAAGGGGACCACTAAAGAAAGTTTCACATTGTCATGTTCAAGAGCTATGCAGACTAATGGATGGACAAATTTAACTGACTTTTGTTCAAAAACCACTAGGTGGCCCTCGTCTTCCAGCCTCCAATAGCCTATGTTGCCTCTGGAAAAATTATTTGTGCTGTTCTGCCTCTTCCCTCATTTAGACTGTTCTGTTCACTCCCGCCTTCCAAATAGTTTTTCCTGAAAGAGCCCTTAACAGTTTCCATATTCATAAACCAAACCAATCAGTGATTGAAATTGGTGTCAACCCTGAAATGTTGAAGAAGTGTAGTCAGAAGGTTTCTCCAGTCCTGCCTGGCCCCATAGTCCCACAGCCACTCAGACCCAAGTAAATATACAGAGGCTTCTATTACTTACAAACTGTATGGCCTATGGCAGGCTTCTTGCTAGCTAGCTCTTATAACTTAACCCATTTCTATTTGTCTATAAGTTGCCACATGGCAGTGGCTTACTGGTACTTTCACATCTTGCTTCTGCTGGCAGTGCTGGTGTCTCTCTCCAGACTCCGCTTTTCTCTTTCCTATCTCTCTCCTTGGATTTCTGCCTGCCTCGAAGCTTTCTTGCCATAGGCCAAATCAGCTTTATTTATTATCCAATGGGAACCACACATATTTACAGCATACAGAAAGACATCCCCTGTGGTGGTATTGTGTTCCCCAAAATATTGTGTACTTTAATAAACTTATCTGGGGTCAGAGACAGAACAGTCACAATATTCAACATAGAGGTTAGGCAGTGGTAGCACACGCCTTTAATCTTAGCATTCCAGAGACAGAATCTGGATCTCTGTGAGTTCAAGGCCACATTGGAAATGGCCAGGCACAGTGATACACACCTTTAATCCCAGAAAGCCACACCTTTAATCCCAGGGAGTGGTGGTAGAAAGCAGAAAGGTATATAAGGCGTGAGGACCAGAAACTAGAGGCATTTGCCTGGGTAGGCATTTGGCCTGGAGAAGCATTTGGCCTGGTTAAGCATTCAGGCTTCTAGCAGCAGTTCAGCTGAGACCCATTCTGGATGAGGGCTCGGGGCATCCAGTCTGAGGAAACAAGACCAGCTGAGGATCCAGCGAGGTGAGATAGCTGTGGCTTATTCTGTCTCTCTGACCTTCCAGTGTTCACCCCAATAACTGGCCTCGGGTTTGATTTTATTAATAAGAACTTTTAAGACTCATGCTACATCTGGCGCCCAACGTTCGTGGTACGAATTCATGAAAAAGCTGTGGCCTTGTGGGCCCAAGCTCAGGTCCGAGCTACACTCGGCCGGTTGTGGCGGCACACGCCGGTAGAATTTACTGAAGGAGGCAGAGACAGGAGGATCCCGAGTTTGAGGCCGGCCTAGGAGATTTGGGAGAAGTTTCGGCCCAGACCGAACCACAGTGGTGGGACCATGGAGGCAAAAGCTGCTGCTCCGAGTTGCTGGCTTCTTCTCATCGTGTTGGTAACTGCGGTGATGCTGCTACCTGGGACAAAGGACTTACTACTGCTTGTTCAGAGAAGAATTGCCAGGACCATCGTGTTACAAGAAAGCATCGGCAAAGGTCAGTTTGGAAAAGTTTGGCAAGACAAATGGTGGGGAGAAACTGCTGTGAAGATATTCTCTTCTAGGGAAGAACATTCATGGTTCCAAGAGACAGACATTTATGAGACTGTGATTGCTTCAAACCACAGAGGAGGCACAAAAAAAAAAAAAAGTCTGCAGGGAACCATGACCAAGCCTAACAGCAACTTTGACTTTGAAATCTTCAAAAAGATGACAGGACTCCACAATGACGATTCCACATGGACTATGGTAAAGCTATTAAGCTGATTAACACCAAGGAAAGATCAACTTTGGACGACAAACTGTTTATGACTTTTGAGATGACTAGCTGAGATGATCCAGCCTGACAACTACTTGAACAAGGACTTGTGACAAGCCCTGAAATTTCCTATTATGCAGAGACTGAACAAATGATACAGGACTTGACAATTAACCCAAAAATTTTCTTTTCAAGATTCCCTAAAGATATCTTCACCCCTAGAAAGAAAAAAGAAAAAGAGAAATAGATATGAGATAGATCATTGAATCTACTCTGAGAAAAAAGATAAAGAAATAATAGGATAAATAGGTAGATCACTGAATCTACACTGGAGAAAAAGGGGAAGATATAAAAATGACAAAAGGTAGACTACTGAATGTATTATGAAAAGAAAAAAGAGAATATGGATATGATAAGGTAAAAAGGGAGATTATGGAATCTACTTTTAAAAAGGAACTACTTGTTTTAAATAAGATAAGCAATGAAAATTTTTTGGTCTGAGTTTATCAGATGTTACTGGACTGGACATTGTTAATATATATAATGGAGTTTTTTGTCTGGATCTGTCAAATGTTAATGGACTAGACATTGTTAATGTAATCTTGACTATATGTATATTGTATATACTTATTGGACATAATTTTTCTTGTATTAGTTATAAGCTTTTTTAATTTTAGACAAAAAGAGAGGAAATGTGGTGGTATTGTGTTCCCCAAAATATTGTGTACTTTAATAAACTT